>OZ059788.1:11646282-11821402 GCA_964057025.1 Standfussiana lucernea | reverse complement strand
AATCCGTGTACGTTCAAATTCAAATTCAAATTAAATTTTACTACAACAATTGCACTCGAACGGATCATAGTGGGTTAGTTTGACTATAGCGCAAGAGAACGCGCCAGCGCTATGCACACAGGCACGCGCGCTTTTGTGTGCGTAAAAAATGCATTGAATTACCTAAACTTGACTTCGCGCGATAGACGTAAACGCTCTTAAAGTCGTTTTTTAGTTATTCAAACATGAATTTGTTGATCTAAACTTTAGAAAGAAACCGAACTTCGTTAATTATTATTGATTTGTGACTGATTAATAAATATTTCTTATTCTAATCAAATAAATCACTTTATACGGATTAACTTATGTTTATTTTATATTATATTTTAACCTGACGCGATGTTCCTCTTAGTGACACCTCTTATGAGGGAAATACAATAGGTTGGCGTTAACTTTAAAAACAATTTATGTTCTTATTTACAAAAAAATAAGTAAAAGTTTTAATAAATAAAATTCGTAGGTAAAAAAATAGGGTAGATATTGGTTGTCACTAAAAATATTGTCAGTCATCAAAAATAATAATAAAAAAATTTAATCATCAAAGTACCAAGATTTTTTAATCACACTATAAACGTCCGCTATCCTTCCGAGTACGACTAAGGTCAACTCGGGTCAGGCAGAGCGCCGAGCGACATGTCCTCTCTCTAGAAAGCCTCGCGGCGGACTGATTTGAAATTGCTCGCGCGCAGTGATTTATAGTAGTTTTCAAATATTTATAGAAAAATAATCACTGAAAATTATTTGAAATTTTAAATTGGATGTTTTAAAGCATATGTTCTTCTATTATATTATGCTATTATTATATTAAATCAAGTAAGATATATCGGTGAAAAAATCATTTTAATTCCTTAATATTTCACATTGTTTGAACTTTAATTTCTTATATAAAGAAACCTAAATCAAAAAAATTTCTTCTCCAACTATATTCCTTAGGATCTTAGCAATAGGTAAAAAAAAAATCTAATTAGGTTTGCCAGTGGTTTCCTATAATTAGAGCGTCGAAACTGACGCTGAAAGGGAAATTAAGAAAACCTCTGTTATCTTGATAGAATTTACCAATACTCTATTAATTGAAATATTTTTCTCTCCAACTATTGAGACAACGAAATTTCCTAAAGTTATTAGTAATTACCATTTTTGTAAAACAAAGGGTTGATGGTATTAAAGGGTTTGAAAAGTACTGTTTTGGAGTCAAACAGCGCATGGACGGCGTAAACGCTCTTAACATGCAAAAGAAAACTCATCTATCAGGAATTGTGCTAGATAGCACATGATGGGAAAAACTAAAGACTTACACAGACTGGTGACTAGGTAAAGTTCGGGGTAAGACGTTGAGAGGTCCCGCGGGTGTCGTCTGTCGGCGCCTCGGATGTGGGACTGTGTGCCGAAGTTAGTGCTATGGGTACCAGCTATATAGCTCGTTATATAACAATTATTTTGTATTAAGCAGGGAAACGCGTGTTGTTTTGATTCCAATGCGCATCTTGACTTCCGGTGTTATGCACACGTAGTTAAGGGTGTGTAAATCGTAGTGGCAGGTACCTATAACGTAATTTTGTACAGATGCGTGTTATTTTAAACATAAGAAAAAATAAAAGCTTATTACCTAAATACACAAGTAAGCTGAGATCTTGGAATACCTACCGGACTTCGAACTCTACTCACATATTCTAAAACTTGGTACCTAACGTCGCAAATAACTTCAGTTTGACCCATTGACCTTCTATCCTCATTCTCTCCAACATAGACATTTGGCTACCGGTACTTGTCACTGCAAATTATATGCAAAAAAACATCTCAAAAGTCCTGTAAACAAAGATTAGCGGACAAAGAATGCGTGAAGTTCCGCCGGCGGTCGCGTTGGCGTCGTGTCACTCGGCTCCCACAAGTCGTTATCTTAACTTGTTTGCTAAACCCGCCAAGAATTGCAAATGGCTATAATTCTAACTACACCGATAAATCAGCTACACCCCGTTCAAGTTTTTTCCCGAGAGGGTCCCTCCTTTCCACCATTGTTGGTGATTGATCGCGCTGTTCCTATACTTAAAGTTTTTCAAAACGTTCCAGAACATGTGTTGCTAAACTTTCGACAGGCTATCGACGCTGATATGTTCGGATTTGTAGCATTAATTTGTCGTTTGCAAATATTGAGTGTGACAGAAGGCTTATCCGTTGGTATTCCGATATGTGACATACACAAAATCTGTATGTAAGTTTTAACGTCTTAGAGTTTGCTACAAAAATGATACCTACCTGTCTGTCTCTTTTCATCACTTCTCGGGGTAAGTACCTAGTTCTCGTAGAAAACAACAAGGAAATTAAACAGCAGCATCGCAAACAAATAAGAGCATGCCTAGAATCCACGACTACTCGTAACATAATTTATTACTTTGGTGTTAGCATCCTCCGGAACAGTTTTTCGTAGCAGCCTACGACAACGTCTACACTGGCCACACCGGTCTATTTTTTTCGTAGACAGTGGTTGTTGTTGATGGGCAAGCCCTCTGTCTCCAAAAGGGCTTGATGGAGACTACAGATGGGCATCGGAATAGTTTCCTCGTAATCAATAAAAATAAATACATGATTAAAAGTTTGGTTTACTTAGTTGAACGTTAGTTCAGCATGTTTTTGTTCGTTTGAAATAGATGCAGTGAATTCCTAGCTGACTTACTCATGCCAGTTTTAAGTACCTACAACAATAAGAGCAATAACAGCATGGTAAGAAAACCAATAAATTAGTGGTCGATGACGCCCCCGGGAGCCGGGAGCAAGCCGCGGTGATGCTGCGTCAATTTACGACCAGCGCTAATTGTCCTCAATTTATAACGTTAGTATATTAACAGTTCAAGATGGATATACCTATATAGCACGTGTTATATCAATAGTCTTTCTTATTGTGTGTTATCTTATCAAGCTCAAATGTTTAAAGAATACGAGGTGAGGCTATAGCTCTGCCAACGGGATGAGAACCGGACGGGAACCGGATGAGTTTACATTTATTTAGTTACTTGGTGTGTCAAGTTTAGTAACTGTCCTTGTATGTCTAGTATTGCGACACAATCTGGTAACTTGTGTCAGTAGTTACGACGGTTAAATAATCGCACCTTTCTTTCATATGAAAAACTAGCTATAACCATAATTGATTCATAGTAATCAACTACTTAGGTACAGGTTTACAAATATTGCAGGCCTAATACTTACTTAAATTTTTGGAATTTAACTACAATACATTACGTAGTTGAACAGGGCTGACTCTAGCGCAACGGACGTTGGCATTAAAATCATTAATAACCATACGCCCATAAATATACTATTTTCAAGCACACTTTACAAAATAATAGTGTTAAAATAAACTAATGACATTGTTGCGAGCATGGAAAATAATTGGATCCCGTTTATAGCGAAGCTGCCGCCGGTCTCATGCACCCAGTTCCTTAGAACATAGTTCCATTGCTATTTCTGCATGCTCGTTATGCAGCTTCCTGACTCTGCCAAATGCAATTTGTACTGGTTAAATTGACATTACTGCTTGATATTCCCTATATTTCATATTTAATTAAATATCCACTTCCCTAGCCTCACACACTTCAATGGGTAATGATTAAATGCGTCTATATTTGATACAATAACAGCCGTAAATTCAATTAGCCATTTGTTAACATAATAGAACATGTCGCGCATAGAGTACGAATCGAAGTCGTGCCGTTTCACCCCTCGACTCGGCGCGGCTTTTAATAATCGATTTAATTGAGCCAATGAACAATTTAATTAAAATTCTAAAGACACGGCGTACGGCCCGTGCGATGCGGCGCGACGTGAGCCATGGGAACACTCGCTGATCGGACTTTTGGCAAACTATCTAGATCGCTCTTATGTCTTAAGTTGCAAAGGTGACTGCTGATAAATGTTAAATAAGGTATGACTAGCAATTCAGTGGAAAAGGAAACAGAAAATAATCTGAAAGAGTCACGGTAAAACATTTTACACACCTATCGTCTTTAGTTAAGGGGATGGGTTGTAAAGGCAGCTGCTGAGTATGTGGTCCCGGCCACCTATAAATATGACTACTTAGGGACTTCAACATAACTAGTAGGTGTACACCTACACGTAGGTGTACACCTACTAGTTATGTTGAAGGCCGTGTAGGTGTACCTATGTGTAGGTGGTGGTGTTGTCTGTGTGTGCAACTAAGGTCCTAGACCTTTTAATTCGGGCATGATGGGAGGCATTACGGGCATGGTGTTATACGTATACGAACACGGTACACGGTACCACGGCACGGTCACGGTACGGTATATTCGTACGTTATTTTCAGTATTTAATTGCTGCTGCCGCAAAAGCAAATTCCTTGGGTATTATTTGAAAGGATTTCGCATAACGGCTGTAGTTAGTCACCTAAGTAGCGTAGTCGCTTGCGGTTAATTAGATAAACATTATCATTGTAGGTAGTTAAGTACCATAAATCTCATGTACATACTGTAATTATAATTAACTAGCTGTCCCGGCGAACTTCGTACCGCCTAACAGTCAATGAATCCTACCCCACCTACCCTACCTACTCTACCTACCCACCTAGCCTACTCTCCTAGTACCTACCACCTGCCTACCACCTACCTAAAACCTACCTACCACCTACCTACCTCCTACCTACCACCTATCTACCGACAATTTACGCTTTCGCGACATAGACAATAGTTTATTAACCTTTCTATTAGATCAAAATAAAATAAGTTTCTGAACGCACGCATAAATATTTGACAATCAATAAATATGTCAATCATTTGTCACTACTGACAGTATTTGACAGGATGGACATCAAATGTTTGACAGGTACGAAACCAAGGAACATTTTGGGAAAATGATTTATCTTTCGTAATTTTTTATTCGTCGATTTTTCATTGTTTTTAAGATTTATTCTGCTATTCTAGGCAGAGACAAATACAACAAATCAATAACCATGAAAATTGGTCCAGCAGATCTAGAGTTATAAGTGTTGTAACAAACCCGACTTTGTTTTATATATATAGATTTAGTAGTTATCAAAAACAATGAATTACGTTTTGTTATTAAGAGTTAAATCATCTAGCCTATTGTTGCAATAATGATTTTAATTTGTGCTTTTAATGGTAACAAAGAAATAGTCTCTGTTACCAATAAAAGATACAAGAGTGAAGTAGGTATGTAGGCATCTCGTACCTACCACATAGTCACCGATTGCATCATTCTAAAGTCTAATAGGATAGTGGCTGAACCATTTAACACATGCTGTTTATTCTGTTTGTTTTCTGATTTTGCAAAACCTTTTTTTAACGTGGTATTTTTTCTGCATTTAAAATAGACACTTCTGTGAGTAATATTTTGTATGTACCTACCTTCGTGACTGAGAATATGCTAAGTTCTATATAGGTACACATTTTTTTAAGTCACTTAAAAACCGCAATTACTTAAAACCAACATAGTTACATACATATTATTTAACATCATACCGTATCGGTATCCAAGTAAGTGAATGACAGATAGACAACCCCCTCTTACTTCGAAATCACTCAAGTGCCTGCGACATGTATAAAAATATGCGATTATTAAAATGTCGGCTGTACAAATGAGCGGCGTGGCACGCCTGCTATGCAGGTATTTGGTATGGGTTAAAAGAGATCTGGGGAGTCGTGTCTCTTCTCTTTACTTTATACTTTCAAGCCTTTTTCTGCGGCCATTTTTATATTAGCATCATGCTTCTGTTAGGACTGGGTTGTTGCCATTGCGGGGAAAATGGGGATGGCACAGGAACGTGGCTATTGGCACAATAAAAGGGCGGCCAATACTTAATTCTGGTTAAATTCAGGCTGTGGATGATGTTGGTGAAAGTTTGTAAGTTTAGATAATCTCCGGAACTACTCCTCTGATTGCTATATAGGTTATGTTTCTTCTAGGTTATGTTTCTTCTCGTTAGAGATCTACGCTTTCGAATGGGCAACTACTGTACTTTCACAAGTTATTATGCCCTGTGACCGGGACTGTAGCTTAGTTTATTTTTTGTGTTTTGACATTCAAAAGTGCCTGTAATGGTTTAATTGAAATAAATGCTTTGAGTTTGAGTTTGAGTTCGACGCTTAAGAAATCACGGGCTGAAGCTATTCTACCTATAAATGTAGAAACCATAATCTGTATTCAGAGCTTTGTGGTTTAGATCAATTAGCACGGTACGCAGCTGAAATATAACTAGTTAATACCTATTAATAATATGTTGCTATTTATTTCGATTAACATAATAATTACAATAACAATGTAACGTCACGCCTATATCACCAAAAGGTTGGGCAGGGCCCTTTAGTACCCCCACATTTCGACATCTATGTTTAAGTCCTATGTGATAGGAGGTGGCGAGCCTATTGCCATCAAATGGGTACGAATCCAAACTAGGGTTTGCTACTGAGTAATTCCTGTTAGAAATCTTCAACTTTGCTTCTTGGAAACCGAACCCAGGACCACGCTCAGCAGTAGCCCTGGCGAATGTTACACCACTCGAGTCATAATCGAATAAAGAAAATATGGAGCACCGTTATAGCGATCAAAACGTTTAGATGAACTAGTCCACAATGTTACTGGCTATTAATTGCATATACGGGAAATAGGGTGATTACTGCCTTTATAGCCTTATAGCCGTGGGTGCTAGAGTGTCACAAGCACGCGTAGTCAAAGTTAAGATAAACCATGATCGAGGAGTCGCGTGGCGGCGGCGCGTGCGACCATTTCACAGTCACTTTATGTAGCCCTAGTTATGTTTAGAGGTCTCAGTTACTTCATTCTTCTTTATCGTGTGGTTAGTGCCTAACCTGGTGTCAGAGTTTTTATGCCGCCCATGGGCCTCTGACTTGGCTTTACATACCGTCGAGAAATATCAATAGTACTCGTATAGTAGTAGTGTAATAGTATGTTAGTTACTTACTTCATTTTGCTAAGGACATTAAATGATTATTATTAAAAAAAAAGATTCTTAATTTCTTTTAAGAATATTATCATTAACACATAAGAATCAAAAATAAATTGTTTGTACCATCATTTACTTACCTAATTAAAATATGACAATATACTCAACGAATGAATCCACTTATGCATGTCAAATGGGTGAGGATAGGAAATACTTAAAAAAAAACAAATATTAAAGCAAACTACAGCGTAATAAATAAACTACGCTTGTCGAACAAATTCCAATACCGTTGTAACGTAAAAAAACAATTAGATACGAACCCTTTACTTAACGTGGAAATCGAATAAAGCCCGTTCGTATACAAAAGGTAAAGGTATTTCTTGTTGCCATAATTACGACGACTATGGTTACGCGTAATAGTTAATGAATAAATAGAAGTCATTTGTAGGACCTTTGCAATTGTCGACAAAATTAAACTTTAAAAAAGTCTTTGTTACGAATTTGTACTTACGCTACTACGCTACGGGCTACGAAGTTGTATGATAATAAAAAGTAACTGCTACGGGCATTGATAAAATATGTAGGTACATCAATGGCTACGAGTTCTTGTTTTCGGTTGTGGGTACTCACTATAAGTAAAGGCTTCTGATTGAAATGTTGTACGACGAGTTTTCCGGGTAAACGTCACTTGCATGTTCGTAGCACGTGCTACGAAATTGTAAGGTAATAATGTTGAGAGTCCGCCGGATTAAAAATATTAAACTATGTGCTACGAAATTCTATGATTACAGCGTGCTACGAATTTCCCAGTTCTACGTATTGCTACGTCTATGCGCACGAGTGAGTGTGGTCGCGAATGTCGGAACGCGATCATTTGGCACGCGCCGCGCTATCTGCCATCAGCGGGGCCGCGACCACCGTTCGCCAATCGGCCCGAAAACACCCGCTAACCGCCACAAATCCCACATTATACGTCTCATGGACGTGGCTTTTGAACCCAAGTGCTGCACAAACAGCGCTTAATAGACGTACGTAATGGTCCATTGATGTATGGAGTGATGATTAAGTAAACCTATTTAGTTTGTTTAGCCACGTTGATTGCTGATCTGTCTTTTCCATGTGAGTTATATTTGTGGAATGCCATTAAGAGGTATTTTTGCATGGAAAAAAATCCTTTACTTGATGTTTGCCTTTGTCTTATCTACATTCTCTATTTATTTATTTTGCTTATGTTGAAAACAGTATAAAATTGAATTGAATTTAAACTTCTAAACCGCGCATTAGAATAACTTTGAATTCATAAATATCGAGGATTTATTTAATGGTTCTTACTAATATGACGTGACGTGGTCGTTTCGACCCCTAATCTTTATTCTGGTGTTAATGTGTTCGGGATTACACACCATTAAGTTTGGCTTTGCGTTCAGTGTTGCCGCAAAATAAATAAAGATTATTATAAATGGCTATTGAGTGCCGTGAGAAATATTTTTAAACAAAACAGTTTCATTGGTCGGGGAAATGTCCTTTACATAACTGTTTCGCATAGTAAAGTCTCATTAATTCATCTTGGTAATTAATTGCTATTTAGGTTAATTTACGAATGATCACATTAGGCTGTTGGTAAGCCCATTATGATATAAGGAACAGACAGACAGAAGCCAATGTACTTAATTGATTCAAAATACAGAGCTGCATTTAAAAGGGCCAATGAACAAAAAAAACAACTAATCACTTTTGCTAAATTCTTACATCAAAAAAGACCCTGCAAATTTGCTTTTTTCAGATTAAAACGAGCCAGCATAAGCTAAAACGGACTTCCAAAGCACTTCCGTATAATATTTGAGAATGTCGAAATCAAAGGGCAAGGTATTGGTAACCAGAATTTCATCAACAAACAATTTTTTGATATGCTATTCTACGTATGCTGAAACCAATAACTTTCATAAAAAGCCGGGGTCTCCACAAATATAGCTTTGACTGATCTAGTAGGTAGTAGTTCACAAGTGAAGCTTTGTTGTGCCCGAACAATGCTTTGATTGGTGAAAAATTCCATGAAAACAATCAAATATTTGCTTTTATGAATTCGGACGCAGGGAATAATAGAACCGTACAATTTTCATCAATTTTATGTCGGTGTGTTATAAATTTATATTTTGATTAGTCATCCAATTAAAATGGCCGTGACATGTACACCTGACAATGTTGGTGGTCGACCACTTTTCACCTATATGATCTCAGTTATAAGGTTGAAAAGTGGTCAACCGCGAACTTTGCCGGCTGTACCTCAAATTAACCCAGGCTATCGCATGTCTCTGCTGGACATAGGCCTCTCCCAAGTTGCGCCAAAATCAATATTCTCAATCTTATTCACAATCAATATCATCAAGTTCCTATTGTTTTTTTATTGTTAACAAATTAGTGCAATTAAAATTCTTCGACCTAGATCCCCATTCACGAAAACGTTTAAGGATTTTAGTCATGATCTCTTTAGTAGAGGACATTAATCTTAGATCGCACTTATCATTTAATTAGATCCGTGTCGAGTGCCCTTGCGGCTTCAATTTTATTTTATAACGTCATACACACGTCTCTCCCTTGCTAACTATGCCACAAGAATGAATATTCTCTCGTTTATTTAGAATAAATCCTGTGAACATTCTTATTACAGTGATATAAAGTTTAAAATGCAATGGCCGTCTGGTTTGGAAACAGTAAAATGATAAGTGTTTCGAAAGCTGGCGTGCGTCCCTACTGTTACGGCGGTCGTATTCTATTCGCTACTGGCCAGTTGATATGGCAAATTAATAGGGTTGCCAAGCGAATAGAAATTCAAAGTTTTTGGAATTATCTCGTTAAAAATATTAAGTAAAACAATATGTAATAGAAGTAAATGTTGTTAGGAAGTTATAGAAGGATCACACTTTTTAAGTTTAACTCATGGTTTAACGATAGCTTAGTCTAAGATGAGAAGACCTATATCTACAAGACCTATAATTGTCTTTGCAATTTTCGAAAGTGAATAGTTTAAGGAATATGTGTAAGTATTCCATATTTTACATATTTAAATAATACATATTAACTGTTCTAAACTAATATTCCTGTCGTTTTCTTACAAATTTTTATACATATTTTTAGAGATGTCAACAGTTTTTATAAAATTCTTTATGAAAATTTAAATGTATAACAATAATTGTAGTTCTTAGAAAGAATTATGCGTTGTGTTAAATTAAACTCATACACTATTATTAATTTAAAAAAAAATCGAGGAGCGCGCCAACCCTGCACTAGATGTGCATTATGTCTTGCGCATCCCCGGCGGATATTAAGCCCCAAACTTAATCACGTCCCTCTTTACATTATTAAACCGTCCATTTTTTGTCCAACTCATTACACACTGTACTATTCCCACGAATTTAACTTTTTTTTCAAGATACGCTTTATTATTTTCACAATTAGTTTCGTGAAGTAATGCGTTCACGCCGCATAACTTCTACTATAGAATGGAGTTTTACTTTTGAATGAACGTGTTCACACAATGGAAGTAGTGTGCATTTCATTCTATATAATTTAATAGTCTCCAAACGTCTGCTGTGCCTTTTATAAAACGCAAATGGGATTGATAGTCATGGTGAACTTGAATGATAGTTATAGGTCCCTATCTGCTGGAGACTGCAGAGGATTTATTATAACATAATGTTAATAACTTTTTCGTGTTTAGTTTTCGGAGGCTCAATGGAGATTAACCTCTACATCTCTCTATCATACTCAGCTCCACGAACCTACACCTTCAATAAAAAATATAAGCAACCCGCCAAAAATTGCTTAGCACTTACTTGCTCGTACTCTCGGCCAAGCCATATGACGCTAAAAACGAAAAAATAAACGCAACGTAAAAAGGAGAGTGCACGGTATTTAAATTTCGATCGCAGCCGGGGCGATATCGATGCAGATGAGTGACGTAACATATGGCTACTCACGATATCCGGCTACCCAGACGATACCCTCCTATTAACGAGACCTATATTTGATTTCTACAGTCGTAGTTTCTTACACATACGTTTTTTGACGTGAAAATCTACGGTTGATTCGCAAAAGTCTACAGGCACAAAAACTTCAGTGGACAACAGGCCGTAAAAGTATTATTTGCTTCCGTGAAAGAAAACCTAGTTACCCGTATTTCTTTTAGCAAGCAGATATGTCTTTGTAGACCCTAAATTAATTTAATTATTCTTCTCATTGTTGTGCTCAGAAAAAGGAAGCGATGGCTTTGTATGCTAGTTTTGCTTTTTATTTTTAATGCTGGATTAATTAATTATGTTTTCCTTCCATTATGTTTATATGTATAAGTTGAAAAATGATGTCCTTGTATGGAAGTTCAGTCAAAGTTATTAAGCATTGTTTTATCAGACTTGAGGGAACTCATGTTTGATTAAACAATGCTTAAAAACGTTCCTGTATAGTAACAGGTGGTTTTTAGCTTTAAAATTACCACAAGTCCTTTTTAAATAGTAATAAATTACTTTCCTGTATATAGTTATCGATGATCGGTGACTACACTGAAAGGTTATTAATTATTTTCGTTTGAGGAAAGTTATTATTATTTTCAGTCCTAAGTTAATGAAGTAAAATTACTTATAATGTCAATCAACTAAAAGACACATTATGGTAAGGTACCTGGACCCAATGATATAAGTTGTAACTGTTTACCGACACGGCAAAACCATAACGCGAAATTGTTTTTCAATAAAACCTAAGTTAATCTTCTCAGTACATTTTCCCAATGCGTGGTTATACGGCGCGGGGAGTTAAACTAATACGTGGGCCGAAGCCGGTGTATTTGTCAACGAGGCTGGGGCCACGCAATCTTAAAATCAATTTTCATTTATTCGCAGCTTAGCCTCACTAGCTCTGTGCGCGCCTTATGATGAGCACAGACTTAGGAGAGGTCTAGAACAGGGTGTTTGGATTTTTTGGACTTGTGTCCAAAACTGTTCATTCTTGTTACAATTTAAAAAGGTTCTAAGGGCAAATTTCATCTAAGAAACTGATCGAGACAACACATTTAAACGGCGTTTTAGAGCATGTCGTCATTGCTATGGAATATTAACACTGACAGCCCTTGAACGTTGTTTAGATGTGCTGATTGCGTTCGGTATCTTTGGTGAAATTCACCTTAGTCTATTGTCAATCAATAAGTAGGTGTAGGATGCAGGACTTTTACAGAGATAAATTATAGTCTGGAATAGCACATAGGCATTACTTTTAATCTCACACATCAAAATTTCCACGCGAGCGAAGTCGCAGGCAACAGCTAGTTTGTTGGCTGTGAGATACTTGGTAAACCTATTCACCATAGTTTACACGTAAACTGCAGCGGATAGGTAAATTTACCAAGTAGTGCCTGAGTGACTGCTTAATTAGTGAACAGAACATGTTCACTAATTAGGCAGTATGCGATGATTATATTAAGCAGTATACTGGACCATGTTCAGTTAGGGTAAATTAACTGCTGCAATGATTGTGAATTCAATATATAATGTCTCGTGGTCAAGAAAATTTGGCCTTCTCTTAGCATTTCTTAAGTCTGCCTAAACGTATGGCCACTACTCCGGCGAATAACGTCGGTTGGCGTGGGCCGGCAAAATCTTTACAAATGTGGGCCGTTATCGTGCCGGCCCACAGTGGATCCATATTGAAAATTAGTGGACATGGGCAACAAAGTTCCAATATCGATTCGATATTTTTTTATGTGATTCTTCATGATATTCCAGACAACTTTTACTCTTGTGAAATTTCTTCTAAAGTTGATCGTTTGTCTGAAAAAAAATAAATTAGATTTTTTTGTATGGAGCGAATCACGTTTATTTTTTTTTCTTCAATTGTACGAATATGTTAGGTGTATGGCGTGAGTATATGATAGCTAGGGTCATTCTCTATCCAGGAAAAAATATATCAGCGCCGGCCATCCGCGGCCGCGCGAGTAATCATTCGGTAAAAAAAATATATTTTCTATGATTTTTTTTGCCTTTTAAAATCAATTCAAAGTATATTTTCTGTCTCACTTGGCTGTTTTCACCTTTTTAGTTAAATATATAGTTTTAATAGCACATAGGTACTCACAACTAGTAATTCTGGCAGAGGTTAAGTTATTATTGCATGTTATCGGTGGCACCTGCATTGTGATTGATGACTCATTTGTTTGTGCGCTCGGCTAAATGCATAACAAACGAGTCACCGAAAGCAAATGGGGCACGTTGCAAATGATGGTACTTCAGCAATAATATTGGCCACTTTTCCATCAATCATGGTCATATGCAATTCATGTGATACAATAATATTTCCACACTGAGTAGATATTCGTTCATCAATTTGTTTTTTCATCTCCGACTCTTCAGACTTTATAAAATCAGCTGTCTCCGAAGTGAATGTGAACTTCACTGGTCGACAGTACAGAGTTGAGCAAGGTGTGGGGTTCTCCCAAACTATATTTTCATTCCCAGATAATGAGCCAGACACTAGCCGAAGAGGGACGATGCTTATCATGACTACTGATGAATCACCGAACTCTGTAGCTGTGTTTGACGTTTTCTGTTTATAGTTACTCTGCGACGAAGAACCATCAAGCCCCCATTTCCAGGTCAACTTGAGTTCTTCATTTTGAGACCTATCAACAGAATTCACATCTAGTAAAATCCTCTCCACAGTGTGGTCCAATAGCGCTTGCAATTTAATTTGAGCTCCTTTTTCGGTAATCTCCATACTCTCTTGTGGTGGATAACATCTTTTCTTGGCATTAACGAGCTTTGGATAAGATGGAAAGGCAGCACAGTTTTCTTCTTTCAGAAATTGTCGAAGAGCTAAGTACTTCGATCTCGAGAGCGCAAGTGATGTGTAAAGAGCTAAACACTTATCTTCAGAGACAGTACTTAGGCTCTGCTTTTTGAATAGTCGCTCGTGTACTTGGGATAGCGTTTCTGGATTACTGGAAAGGTATTCGACCACTTTTGCCAGATTCGTTTTGCCGTTGTCTTTCAATTTTGTTAAGTACCAGTGCTGCAACTCTTCCTCGGAATTTTCTTCTACTATGGAATTAGAACGTCTTTTTTTTTGCTTATTACTTAAGTCTTCGAACGGTTTTCTGTGCTCCTTTTCTGTAGATGTTCCCGCTTCCGTAGTACATACTGCAAGATTAGGAACATGGGAATTCATATCCACTGGCTCAGATAAGGCTGTGTCCGAAAAGCCCAACTCACTTCTCAGGTCAACACTGTCACAAACAGGCCAGTTGATGTTTTTTTCCAACCACTTGCGATTATTTACACGGTTCATAAAAGTTTTTTGATTTCTACTTGACTCTATCCACTTTTTATTTAGGCTTACACAAAAAAGCCGACAGAACTCCTTGATTAGGTTTTTGTCTTCTTCAGAAACTGTGGTTTTCAAAACAGAAATTATACTTTCATATAGAAACATATAATTTTTCAGATCACCACCACTTCTTAATTTCACAAAAAGATCTAGGTTGGTACAAAATCCAGCCATAGTTCTAAAGTAAATATAAAAATAAAAGTATTTCACTGTGTTCACAAATAAGCGACAAGAGCGAAACTAGAGGGACTTAGTGAATGTCTTTGTATTTATAGTCAGTGTTAATTACTCAAGTAGTGAACATATTAGCATGACTGAAAATTATTCAGCCAATCAGAGACGAGCATTTTTCGATGACTCATTAGTTATGCGCTTAGACGAGCGCACAAACAAATGAGTCATCAATCACAATGCAGGTGCCACCGATAACAATAGATAATGTGCAGGTAGTTAAAAAAATAACAGCCAATCAGAGACAATTATTTTTCGGTGACTCGTTTGTTATGCACTTAACCGAGCGCACAAACAAATATCAATCACAATGCAGGTGCCACCGATAACATGCAATAATAACTTAACCTCTTCCAGAATTACTAGTTGTGAGTACCTATGTGCTATTAAAACTATATATTTAACTAAAAAGGTGAAAACAGCCAAGTGAGACAGAAAATATGACTTTGAATTGATTTTAAAAGGCAAAAAATTTCATAGAAAATATTATTTTTTTACCGAATGATTACTCGCGCGGCCGCGGATGGCCGGCGCTGATATATTTTTTCGTGGATAGAGAATGACCCTAGCTATCATATACTCACGCCATACACCTAACATATTCGTACAATTGAAGAAAAAAAAATAAACGTGATTCGCTCCATACAAAAAAATCTAATTTATTTTTTTTCAGACAAACGATCAACTTTAGAAGAAATTTCACAAGAGTAAAAGTTGTCTGGAATATCATGAAGAATCACATAAAAAAATATCGAATCGATATTGGAACTTTGTTGCCCATGTCCACTAATTTTCAATATGGATCCACTGTGCGGCCGATTGACCGGCGCGCCTCCCGCCGCCCGAACATTTCTCACTCTGAAAAATAACGGATTTATTTAATTTTATGGCCCCGCCGCGTGTTGAATGGACGATTGGGTAGCAGTGACGCGCCGAGCCGAGGGTTGCCCGACTTCATTTGTTCTTTTTTCATGTCTTTCTTGTTTTTATGTTTACTTACGGAAACCCGTAGTAGTTACGGACTACGGTCGGTGGATTGTAGGTTTGTTTTGTAATACCACTCGGAGTACCGTTTTATTTGTATTGTAATTTATGCTATTTATTATGAAACCTGAATCAAAATGAGATCAAAGCTTAGTTAGCGTTGGCTACTTTGTTAATGAGGTTAACGGGTTAGTGCGAAGGGGTTTGGCGAGTTAAATGTTAATGTAACTGCCCTGTAATTAATTAGAGACGTAGGTTGTATGAAAACTACATAGTATTTATAGATACTTAATATGATTTAAGTTTAACCTAGACAGTATTATTTGAAAGCTGTTGTTTTCATAAAATTTTGAATGTTTCAAGGTTGGAATTAAATAAGTATTTATTTACTCACAACATTTATTTTTATTTTTTTAAGATTTTGACCCCAGCCTGAATTTTTTTCCAGTGAATTTCAGATACAAAACACTAGTGGCGTCAGCTTCATAAACAGGTATGGCCGAACCTAACAGAATCAAGCGAATTATCAATGCCATTTCATTCCGCACACAATGAATCGTTCATAACTCCCAAAAAATCATCACGTTTTTGCAGATCTGCCAACAATTCTAAGATTATCATTAATCTTCGTAATCGCGGCCTAGTTTTATGGTTGTAGACCGTTTATCAACTAATTTGCGGATTAGAATAAAGCCCCTACCATACTGTTTACATTTCCCATGGCATCCGTGACTCAACCGTGGGGTATCAGACTGATCTCATTATTTAAATCCCGTACATAATTTTTTGGATGTCATGTTGGTGTAGATTCGATTCGCACGAATTTTAGGGATGTTTTAAGTTTTTTTTGTAATTTTTTATGGTTATTTGAAGTTATTATTATATTATTGTGTGAGTGTTATGGATCTAGTTATTGCACCTTGGCATTGCCAACTGGATGACGTTATCGATGCAAGAAGTACAATATAGAAATTTTTTATCCCTTATAAAAATTTTCAAATCTATTATAGGTATGTGGTTCATAGTTCAAAATACCATCTTGGACATTAGTGTCCAAGATGGTACTATGCAGATTAGTCTGCATAGTTCTCATGTGAGTAGACCAAGATTATGTCTGGACTTTAAAAGACACTATGACCTCTGATTTTGTTTCGGCTGTTTCTTCTCAGAGTAGTCAGGTATGAAACACCGGCGCCATTTATATAAAAAAAATAATTACCGAATCGAATTCTAGAACAATGTTCAATGCATCGTGATCGAATATCAAAAGATTATGTTGAAATCTTTCGGGTTTTAATCAGAATTTTAATGTTATTGTTCTAGAATAACGGCACTTAAGAAAAAATATCGTGGTATTGGTTGGTTTCCAACCTTTTTTCTAATTGTCATAATCGTGGGCGCTGTTGACAATCATAACACTTCACGGCTGTTGCGCTCGCGCATTAGTTTTTGTCAATTTTTTGTCGCAACTCTAAACTAAAATTAACATTTATTTTACACTTAAATGCACCGTTTTATCATTCTAAGATTATCTTTGTCCATAATGACCTTATTTTTTGACCGTCTATTTTTGTTTCTCTATTATTTATAGATAGTTAATTAGGAATCTATCGAGATCATGGCGTTTTGGTGGTTTCTCTAGTTTTAAATTAGTTTACACAATAGCACTTGTTATTGCTATTTCATTGTTGTTTTTATTTAAGTTTATTCTGATTATTTTGATAAGATAATGTTAAATAGCTTAAGGAAGGGGGACTCCTAATTGAAATCTTTAAGTTGTATAAGCAAGGCTGTTGTCGAAACAACTAAGTGAGCATTATTCAAATAAGTGATGCGAAGTTGAGGCAGCCTGCGCTGTTTTGCTTAACGATTCACTGTGTTATAGGTACTTGTACGTAGGTTGGCTCCTAAAAATCGTTTTATAATTAACTGAAAACCTTTCTATTCATAAAAAGAGTAAAATCGACTTAAAACAAATTAACGCGCTTTGCTCGTTTATGATTCAAAAGTCTGAAACAGCAATTTTTAACGCCAAAGATAAGTTTGGGGGACTATAATAGTAAAGCCGCCTCCCGAAACGAAGATGTGGCGCACCAAATTTTATAGCATTCTTCTTATTTATCGTGTGGCTAGTGCCTAACCTGGTGTCAGAGTTCTTATGCCGCCAATGGGACTCTGACTTGGCATCATCTCTCAGGCATGCTGGTTACCTCACAATGTTTTCCTTCATCGATGCACAATGCGCATATGATTATTTAAGTGATAATTATACAATGCGCATATGATTCCGAAAAAACAGACTGCTTACAGCATTGATAGATTAAAATTTACAAGTAAATATTTAAATTATAACCAAAAGCATCTAAATGTGCATTGAATCATGAGGTGTAGGTACTACCACGCACACTGACGGTTGACCACTTTTCAACCTGTTTTTTCAGGGCATAAGGATGAAAGTGGTCGACCGTAACTCATTTCATTAAGATTAACACAATCACAAGACCTTGTTATCCCAGAAAAGAAAAATTACAAGAGCTCATTATAAAAAAGCCATTTAAAACCTCCAAGAAATAACTCCCAAACGCAGTTAAAATGGGCAGCTTTAATTCGAGCAGTCAGTCAGTTAATTCGTGGACTCGTCACGTGATACGGAATCAGTTCGCGTGAGAGCCTTAAGTCGTTATTAGCACACTTTGTAAACTGAAGGAAGGTGCTTTCGTTTAATTTATGCAAATTCCAGTTTGGTTGTTTTCTTAGCGAAGGCCCGTTAAGCGATGGGATGTGAGCTCCGAGTCTTTTCAACTGTTAAGCTAGCTTTGAGTTTCTAAGCTCTTATTTCTATATAGGCAGATGTGTATATAGGTTTGGAGTTGGGCTTAAGATGATGGTGTTTGATTGCGAAAACAATGGCTTTGTTTTGTAATGCTTGTCATTCGAACCTAACATAAGAAGGTCAGAAAACACGGAATTTTCTTTTGAATGTACTGTCCAATAGTCTCAATGGGCAATTTGCTATATCATTGAACTAATTGACCGGTGCAACTTCGTCTGCGTAACATTTTTGATTACTGCTCCGCTCCTATTGGTCGCAGCGTGATGTTTTATAGCCTATAGCCTTCCTCGCTAAATGGGCTATCCAACACTAAAATATTTTTTCAATTGGCACCAGTAGTACTTGAGATTAGCGCGTTCAACCAAACAAAATCTTTACCTTTATAATATTAGTATAGATGATCGTTCATTCTAATAGTATCATAGATAATTTTCAGTAAACATCTCACTTATTTGATTTTGTTATTACTTCTACTGGAGATAACATAACATCATACCCGCAGGTCATCGCTGAAGGCAGAGGTTTACCGAAAGTACACTCACATTTTTGCCAAATAACTAGTATAAGTCCCTTAGATCCAGTACTTCTTACTTAGGTTCCCCAGTTTAATACTCGAACACCAAATCTCGTTCTTACAATGCAATTATAGCACAATAAAATTCATACATAAATTACATACAACTCAGTACAATTTCCTTCAATCTATCCACCTCCTCAAACGGTATCGAAGACTAATCGTCGACTTAGCCACCTCTGTCGAAGGCGTCATCAGTTTCCACCACAATAGCTCCCAACAATGGCCGGGTACGGCCGACAATAGTGGCGTTTACCCCGCGACGACCGACAACAGTGCCGTTTACCCCACAACAGCCGCTCAATGGTCAGCCGACGTTCCCTTTGTCGAAAAACTCGGAGGAAACAACCTGATAAGAGTGATTAATTGGTTTAAGTCGAATTCAATGAAAGCTCGAAACGCCGCCGCCGACGTTTTTTGTAAGTCGGATAAGCTTGGTTATAATTCTATTTGGAAAGGAACATTGTTCGAGGGGTTTTCATGTGTGGAGTTGTATTTCTGTACCTATATGGAAATTTTTAACATCAGTAAATAGGCACCGTTTTTTGATTTTTCTAGAAATATAAGTGAAGGAATATACATACATAATACTTTTTGCTGTCCAATATTTATATGTATGTCATGATTTGTATATATCTTTTGCTGGAGATACTTTAAGGCTTTTACACGTGATTTCTCAAAAAACTTAGAAGTACCGGATCTTAAAAAATTAAGGACAAAATTTGCATTTAAATGCAATATTATTGGTGGTACCTTACATTTTACAATGGGGTATGATTAATTCAATTTCTGTATTAACAGCGTACAAGTATTCGAAACTAAACAAAGCGATAAGTGTTTCAATTGAATAAAGCGTACAATAAGATCCAAACAGGTTCCGATTGTCCTGCTGCTAAATAGAATAAGAAATTATGTGCTATTCATCAAAACCAGGTTGACTGTACACTGTACAGGGGCGTCTAAGTCATTTCCAAACTGAATTTGGGGCTCTATGAAAGGGCATTATAAGATTTGAACAGTCAATACAAGATTTAACTTTTTGTCGAGTCATAAAGGTCTTTTGATATTAACCCTTCGTCTGGTTTAATACGGGCGCTTCCGAGTGAGTGGCTCACAAAACGCCGCTGAAAACGCGTAAAAGCTCGGTTGATTTGTGATCGTACATGTCTCGAGTTACCCGGCAATAAATTAAATGTGTATAGAAAATGAATGCGTCAATACGTTTCCCCAACCCTGTTCGAGCTCGTAGTGATGTTCGTAAGATTTATCGATGAGATGTATCGGACAAGTTTCATATTCTACGACTTGTTAGTCTGACGGGCACAGATATAATTGACGTACGCATTGCTTGTTGTTAGCTTCTAATGATAAATGCGTTTCGTTGGCAGTTAGCGTTACTAAAACGTGACTGTGGCAATGGCAACCAATTATAATTTATTTATGAATATTAAATTATGAAAATATTTTAATGAGCGTAGAAATTAAATACTAATTGTATTGCTACTAGAGGTATTTATTAATTATAGTGATATTTAAAGGAGTTAAGGAGCTAGTAATCTACACTAATAAAAACACTATTACATCGTCATATAACTAAGGTATAGTAGTAGTAGGTAGGTATATGGGTACTAAAAACTTTAAATACCAGCTAGTACTTATAAAGTTAATGTTTCTTTAATTAAATTAAAAAGTATGTACTGTAGTTTTCCATGCTTATTGTACTTACTATCGTAAAGGATAGGATATACAGAGAAAATTTAATTTGCATCGATGTTTGTTTTTTAAGCTATACAACTAAAACAGTGTATGAGTATTCAAATTATTACAATTTGGATGAATTTTTCAGTATGTTTGTAAAGGAAATGTGTCTGGTATAATATGTCCGACGGTAGCGGTATCGATATGAGCGCCGTCGCTTACGGTTCAAACCCTTGATTTTTGCGGGACGTGCGCTGAATGGATCGCAAATTGACACAGAACGCCTTGCGTTCATTCCGATTTGTTTGTACGCAATTTAAACGTATTCACCTAAGTGTTAACTTGTATTATGATTCGAAAAACATTCGTTTTCAACACTTGTATCAAACAAAACTTGTTTTAGGGCGTAGGTTGGGTACCTATGCCCTAAAACAAGTTCCGTAACGTTCAAAAGATCATGGTCAAGACTAAAATCACGTGGCCAGTGATCCGTTAGACCAATACAGGTTCCAGACTTCAATGTAAGTGAATTTGTATGAAGACATGTTTGCGACATTACATTAACATTATTCCACGCACTTATGTACCCTCTTGAAATATAATTAAAAACTATTATGGGCTTCAGTTATAAATCATTCTTTATTGCACCCCTTCCACGTAGACTTAATTGATTCAATGCAGAAGTGCCACCATAAAATGATAACTAGGCACCGGTCTAAGTGGAGAATAATGCATTTATAACGTTTTTGTAATATTACTGCTTATGGTCGTGCTCGGCGTGTATAATAGCAACTTAATGCTTTCAATTTCTGTATCATTTAAGATGTACTTGCACGTTATCGGAATTATCGTTTTGTTATTTATTGCTGAGAACGGTGGGACCGTCTTGTGTTTAGATATATATAGTGCAAACTGGCTAGCAACAGTGCACAAGATTTATTTTCTTCCTAACGTTTCCATGGTTAGTATTTTGCGATTCCCATAAAACGTTAATGAAGGTTTCCATTTCGTGTCCTAAAATAAAGATGTTTTGTTGCGTTCCATATAACATATCTAACGCGAGAAAGAAAACCACTTCCCATTCCGTTGTTCATAATTATTAGGTACTGCAGGGAAGAAATTTTCAAAAAAGTAACCAAATAATATGTTCATTACATAATATCTACCTCTCCAGCTATTCATACCTGTGCTTTAATTTATCTACTTATGTACTTAACTAAAATAATCCACATATTCTTAGGTAATTAGGTACCATAAAGTGGGTTGCTGCAGTTCCATGAAATACAGTTACAGAATTCCCATTTCAGTGGCTTTGGTACCTTTGGTTTACTTTGTTTCCAATATTCCTGTTACCCAATATTACTTGCACCATACTTAGCAAGTATAGAGAATCCAGAAGATGTTGGGGCTGTGGCAGTCCTGCGCTGGCGAAGGGTTGGGCTGCCGGTGTGGTCACAAAGCAATGAATGAGACGTCGCGACGAGTTTTATCAATGATGAATGGCCATCCTTCGCGTTGAGATTATAATTGCCAGTTAGTTTCGCCAGAACTGCTTATCCTACCTTAAGGAAAATCAAACACTGCATCATTTGCAAAACAAACTTATATTTTGTCTAATAATGTTTATTTATGTGTAAAGCCTATTACAATTCTTGTTATTGTTATGAATAATCGGTTTTGCAATACAAAACATATTATGCAGTGATGTTTATTTTTAACTTAGAGTACAACTTAAGCGCCACATTGCTGTGTATAAGGAAAATATAGCATATTAATAGACTCACGATGAGAATTATCTTATTAGATTATTTTAATTGCAATCCAAACGATTTTAATTAGTCATTCATCAAATGGACAAACCTGTAATACATGTTACTGGTTATAAAATATATCAATGTATTCCACACAGTAAAGCAATGGACTGATCGTAATTTGATTCAGTATCGTTTTTATTTAGGCCTAAATGCGATACCGCGCAAAATCTGCCCACTTACAGAGTTAAGCGTCGGTTCAGCTACAAAAGGCCGTAACAGTCGCGGCGGCTTTGTGCGAAAAGCTCCACAAGTGCGGAGCTTTCGTACGGGAGAGGAAGGGCACGACACCCCGCCTCGCAGGCAGCAGCGCGGCTGTGGCGCGCCGCGTGTGACGGAGGCCTGTGGCGGCTTCCTCCCGCCGGCGCGCATTCGCTCCGTGGCGGTCGCGACGAGCGCACGTCCACGTGATCACTCCACGAACCGGTCCGCGATCGCGACAAAACTTTTCAGTGCGGTGAAAAACATTATTTTCCGAATACGCAAAAATGAACAAGATCTTTCTGTGCTGTGATTTTTCCTAACTGTGTAAAGACTAATCGAGCGAAAGAGTGTTTTGAAGAGGCTAATTAGGGGTTGCTAGACTAATTGGCTGGGCCGGCGTTTCATGAAGGTGAGCCGACTTTTATTTCCGTTCGGCAATCCCTCTAATTGCGTCAATTAGTGTAATGCGGCGACAGCTTTGAAGAGTCGCTTAATGATCTCTACTACCGACCACCGGACTCTACACTTTGAAAAACTATTAAGTTGGTGAAGTACCTGAGGCTATGGTTTTAAACTAATTACTCATTAGTTTATTGTATGGATTACGACGCTTATCAGTTAGAGGGATCTTTTATTTTTATATAGGTACATTAAGTTTCAGTTATTAATTATATTTCACCGACTGGACTTTTATTTTGAAATCAAAAGATTTAATTAGGTAGGTACAGTAACACGCACCTTTTATATTGTACCTTATGAAAATGAGATGTGTGAAAAAAAAAATAAAAAAAAAAATATTTATTTTAGTTTGTAAAAGTTCTATATCGCACTTTTATTATTCTTTAGTAATGCTCGTCTAGTGGCAACCACTGCTCTTTAAATGTCTTATCTGCGGATAACGCAGTGGACTGCAACATTACTACTTAGCTTTTCTAATCTTATGTGTTGTATATGTTATAGTTATTTATTATTCCTTTAATAAATAAAATAACAAAGTAAAAAAATTAAATAACAGAAGGGTCAAACTTACTTAATTTGCAAAAAAAATGTCATTATTGATAACATTTTTTTATTATGCAAATATGCATACATATATTATGTATATAGTTAAAAATAATCGGAAGGAAACATATATCCTGCTGTAAATATTAAAAACATATCATCCACCACGATGGACAGTTAATTATTTTTTATGGCGCTCTTATTGGCCGGGTTATCATGTAGTGATAACTAGTACAACCGCATAAAACACAATTAGTTTATACACAATAATAAATTTAATTCAAGTAGGCGTGAGTGTTGATAAGGCGGGACTCATGTTTTGTAATAAACAGACAATTTCCGGACCAACGTGTCTGTAAAAGTTGATAACAACTGACGCAAGTTCCGTCAAAGAGTTTCAAGAAAGTTTTTTTTGTTCCATACAGGATGATTTTTTCTTAGAAAACATAATTAGATAGAAGATTTTTCTTACAATTACTTACTTTACAATTCCTAGGGACTTTACACTACTTTTTTACTAAAGAAAAATATTTTAACCAATTAAGTTAAGATTTTTTGCAATTAATTACGTAAATTACAGATAATCATTATTTTTAATGAGTAAAGGACGCAGTAAGGTATACATAATTATGTTTTATTTGAACATGATACTAATTGGGTTACCTGTGTTAAAAAATAATGATGTATGTGTAAAAACATTCACAATCAATGTTCGCTGATTAAGATAAAATAACTAATTGACATTAAGCAAAAAATAAAGCATAAGAAACAGGAACATGTAAAAATAACGCAAATCGTGTAACGTTAATTCGGCAAGGTGTTTTTTTTATCGGGGATTATTAATGATTTGATAACTTCAAAATTAACTTCCTATTTTTCATATTAATTAGGTATGTTTAGTTTTTTCTTCGGTTTTTATAAAATATTCCATTTTATTTATGTATGATACTTTGACCATACCTACTATTTTATTGAATGTTCTTTTCTTAATGAAGTAAAAGTGTATTTACATTAGTGTCAGCTACAAATCAGCTTTTAAATAACAGATAAGTTTATAAAACTATATTATATAAATAATAAATAATTCCGAAAAGACATGGATACACAACTATCTAAGTTACGCTCTATCCAACACTTTAAAAAACTTAGTTCATTTGGGTACAGCCTTATTAAGAGCAAAAACATTTCTCCCAACAATATTATTTTACAATAAATCAAACCTCGATTGCACATCATTACAGAACGCTACAAAAACATGAAGTCCTTTCTCTACAGAAGGTAGAGATCGAGTTAAGCTGTACATCGTTATCGCGAAGCTAATTAGTGCTAAAATAACATTTATTATCAATTAGCAAGAAAACCTTCTTAATAAGCTTTTAATGCTATAAAAATACTTTATCTCTACAATTTTATTTGCAAGAAGAAAAAACAAATATGCAAAGGCAAAGAGGAATGATATTATTGCTACAAGTCGAGAAACGAGAGCAAAAATGTTTTTTTTGCTATCTTAGTAAGACTGTGTTCCATCTGGGTGAGCTTACACGACAAGATAAAAATGAAAAATCAATATGAAAATCTGTCGTATGTGTGAGTACAAAAGATCCTTATTACGCGGAACTCCAAAAACAAGAAAGCTCTTTTTGCTATAAAAAGACAGAGCGGCTGTGGCGCTGAGCGCGACATCGTTGTCCCAAAAGCCAATTAGAATCCCGTATCCGGCTTGTTTATTCTCTAATTAGCAAGTATCTCATTAGAGCTACATCACTAGCCCAGCCAGTGTAGCAATGCCTCATTCGTTTTAATTATAAACACTGCCTCCTTGTGTTCTTATAATTACCGTGCACAATTAATGGACAACATTTTATTGCTTATCTTACGCATAACGAATGTTTATATAAAATGGATTAACGACGCTTCAGTTGTTTATCTGTTTTTTTTTCGAGTTGCAAATTTGCAATACTTATTATTTTTAAAGGAATTTCTGCTATTCGCATTAAGGTTGCCAAGGAATCTTGGGACTTAAGATACGCGTTTCTTATTTTGTTAAGTCAGTAATGAACTAATGATGCTTGTAATTATTATGATTTTCAAAAAATGAACAAGTCGTAAGCAATGCTTTTAAATAATCGCTCTTTTGTTTTGTCGAGTAAATCCTTGTATAAGCTAACGCAATCACTGCTCGCTCGATATTATAAAATATCGGTTTTATTACGTCAACCGATACCGGTAGCCGCATAATAAATTAATATCATTTTAATGTTCAATTAGCTATGTCAAAATTATATTTTAGCACAATAGGCTAGTGCATTTCCATTAATTAATTTTACCTAATTAATAAACCAGCTTTTAATTAACGTGGGTGTTAGGATAAATTAATCAGCGGTGATTGGTCCACGGTATGATCATGGCCGAACCTCAAAATTTTCATCATGTCAAAATATTTTCTCTTTAGATCGAATTTAAATTAAGTCGACTACACACACTGATTAGCTGCCTATGTTATAGCTGATCAGTTGGTCACTTTATTAATTAGGTGGGCTGTAAGCCTGTAATGTTTAATACTACTGTCATCACTTTCTCTAGAATACAATAGGATCTTATATCCAAAACATTAAGGTGCTCACGCGCACAATGCAGAGCTACTTACTGATTGTTTCAAATATCAACGATAAAATAATTGTTGTATTTTACATTCAACTTTTCCATTTATGACCCTGACATAACCTCTCCTTTTTATTTCGCTTTAAGTACCTAATCGCGTTCACGTTAACCCAACTTTAAATACTAATTAGTATACTAGTTACGGCACCAAAAGCATATTTTAAGAGCGAGCGTTCATAGCGCTCGTAAGTTATTTTTTTATTTGTTTCATTAAAAATAATTAAAGTGACATGTGACCCTCGCTAGGGTTGTCATTAGCGGGTCGGGCGCGGGTCGGCGCGGGACGCAGGGTCACCGCGCGCACTAATTGGTCTGGCTTGCAGCCTCCTCCGCGCCGTACTACAAACAAATTAGCTAGAGAAACGGATGTTGACGCTGTGTTAGGGTTACCACTTTTTTAGATGACGGCTTGACTGACAGACTGATTCATAGAGGATGTCATAGAGACAGACAGTTGTGTGCATTTAATGATGGCAATGGTATAATGTTTTCCGTTTCATAATTTTTCCCAACTAGATAAGGTTATTTTTAATTAAATCAGATCTCTGTTTTAATTTCCTTACATAAATATAGATTTTAAATAACTTTTTAAAACAACCCCGAATATTGACAAAAGCTGCTAGAACGAAGTCCGTTTAAAAATTCCAAAAAGTAATAATAGAACATCACAGGAGATATTGTCGGAAAAATGATTGTTTCTGTCATTCGTTATTGGAACTGGATTATAAAAAAAATCAACTAACTAATGAAAATGCTGTTTATTGGATGTTGCTTTACAAAAATATTCGATAAATTAGCCTTTGTTCTGCGTGGATTCGCAGTAAATGAAATTAAACAGACTAATGTTGTTTTTTGTTAAAAATGCAACAATTTCAGCAATGCTGTAAACTGCGAGTGAATTAAATAATGAAATTGATTGTTGAGCTGGAAACTAATCGCGGAACAACTCGATAAAGTACGCAGCGTGGCAATATCGTAATTGACAAAAAAAAAGTTAAACTGTTTCACTCACCGTCCGGCTTAATTTGCAAATCCAATTTGTATCCAATAACGCACCTGTCAGTGAGATCTATTGAATTTTGATGATGTTATTTGATCGTAGGTAAAGAAATAAGTGTTTAATTGTTTTGCTGCACTACAGTAGAAAATGAAAAACGACCCTATCGATTTATAGCGTGAATTGATTTTCGAATAGGACGACCTTCATTTTTGGTGCATGCAGTTCGGACAAAAAAGTGGGAAAGCTGAAGCTCTTTTAATTTTTTAAAGATGATGTAAGATAATGTTATAATTGGTCAAAGTTAAAGCATGTACTTACCAAATTCAATAAACCCATGAACCTGAGTACAAACTACTAATGCTTACTTTTAAAATTCAAGTACCAATTTTAATTAAAACAGAACAAAGGTGGTAGCCCTGTCCGAAGGTCACCAGTAATTAGGTTGTTGGTGTGGCTTATGTTTTTCAGCAACGGTGGCGGCGCTTCCTCTTGTTACTTATTTAATTAGGGCTGCGACACTTGTCTCGTATTCCCGTGTTCCCCGTGTTGCATTAAGTGTTCCTCCTTACGTTACCCGAGTGTGCAGTCTTCTATTATCGATATTTGTGACTTTAGATCACGCCATGCTAATAAAACATATGATATCACTCCTGCTAGCACATGCAAGGGTTGCGCAGAAGTGGGGGCCTATAGAATGAAAACCTGCCTAATGACTCGCAAAGACTACCAGAGGAGGCGTAGAGAAACGTGGAGACGTTTCTACATGTCTCTTCTGGTCAAGTCCCATGTAGGCGGTGTCCATGGAGGCGAGTCTATTGCCATTAACCGGCCACAGATCCAAATTCCGGCTGTTACGGAAAATTCCTGATAGAAAACCTAATAACACTTCAAACCAACGAGGCAGAGACGCTAATTGGCGCGAAAATATCTAATTCCTTTTTCAAATCGCCCAGCATAGAGGATGTTGTTGTTTTGAAGAAAGCTAATTAAATAGAAAAACAAGGTAGAAATAACCTTAGCTCCGGAGATCGGGAAATTAAAAATAAATTATTTGCTGGAACCATTTCCAGCAAATAATTTATTTTGAAAGTTCACTACACTTACAAAAGCTAAAGACAATATGAAGTCTGTAGGATGGATGTTACAAATATAGCAGGGCTGGGTAAGAAAACTAATTAGTCTTATCTGGAGGTGTGTCTTAACGAAGATACCTATCCTTCAGATATTATGTCACTGAAGATACGGACTGTTTTATTACTTATTTTTTTGTTTTTTGCATGTGAAGACTATGCTTAAAACTTTTATGTTCTACCTACTTATAAATATGGATTAATTTTTGTGCAATTATAATGTTAGTTATGTTTCATTAATAATAAAAATAACTTCTTTATTTATAATGCCAGGAAGAATAGATTTACCTATTTGTACAAAGTTCACAGTGATTTGATAGCCATAAATAAATACTAGTTTATGGTTCTGTAAGTACGTTTATTAAAATATTTTATTTTTTGTAATAATATTTTATTCAAATACGACTGCACGGACATAATATCCAGTTCTTTTTTTTCCGTTTTCGACTTTCTCTAGCAGTTGATTAGATGTTTATCAAAATTTAAATCTTCATTTTAATGAAGCTGTAGAACCACTGCTTCTGGTCATCGCTACTGTTGTAACGAGCGGAATGTTACGGTACAAACTATAAATAATAATCTGCATCATATTATTATAAATACTGATTAAAAAACATAATCACAAGGTAGAAATGGTCTCGATTAAGAATATAAGCCTCATCAACGACTCTACATTTTAAATAAATTATTATTATAATTATGCTAATTAAACAGTAGGCATTTGTGTTTCTTGATTACTTTATAATTAGTTCTTATTTTAGTTGAGTTGATAACGACTTGGTACTTACCTATACGACGCAGTTTACTTAATTTCCTTTTTTTAAACAGCTATTATTATTATTTATAATTTATTAATAATTTATTTTTACAAACATTACCTAACATGGATACAAATATCTCTTCATTTATTTATGTCCCTATTGATAAACTGTTTTATAAATAGTTTACAAAAGAGTTTTATCAAATGGGACGCAAATAAATTAGAACTGATTTATTGTCCTTCCTCAATGTAAAAGGATATTATGCCCACAGTTGTATCAATTAAAACCTAAAAACAAACAGGTAAAAGTTGAATTTAGATATTTGATTAATCAGTAAAACTAAAACGTTTGGCATAGTAATATAAGTTATAAGTCAAAGTCAAAGTCAATTTTTTTTTTATTTTTTTATTATAAATCATTGTTTTAAATAATTCCATAACTATGAAATCCATAGAATCTAACTTGATTAAAATGACAGCTGCCAAACTAAAGGGACTTGTAGCTTTGCTCATATCGAGATAAATTAATGTGTCTGTTAATAATTAATCAGACACAAGAAGTCAAGTGTCGCTTTCTTATTAACCTATGAATGTACTACGCAAATTGTAAAGAATGATATTGGCTTCTGGCAGTGTTATTGGGTTTTTCTATCAGGAATTTCTTAGCAGCAGCCCGGAATCTGGATTTGTGCTGTCTTGATGGCAAAAGGCTGGCGAGCCTATTACTTACATCACAAGGCGAAATGTGGGTGAATTACCAAGTCCTTGGGGAAGGTACAGCTCTGCCCTACCCTTTGATGATTACTAGTCGTGATGTTACATGTTACATATATGATGTTATGTAAATAATAATTAGAAAGTCGTCGTACAGTTAACCCTTCGTGGCTCATTAAGTCATTAGGGATGGTCGCCAAGAGCGGCCAGTACAGAACAGATAACCCCAAAGAAGTGGCGTGACGACCGACGCTTGTTGACGTACAACACTTACGTACATTAACTACGTTCGCGATTTACTATCTCAAGATATAAACAAATATGTTCTTTGAAAAACGACTTTAATACCCACTGACAAAGTTAAGTTTGCGCTACAACTTCAATAATTTTTCAATACTACTTCTCATTCGGAAATCAACTCAATTTACGCCCGTATAAAGTTGAAATTCCTTCAAGTCAAATTTCATAAATTGCAAGCGTGGACTAGAATAGACTTGACGTACTGTTTGTACACAAGTTACAATTATGGAGACCTCCTGATTACGAGATATTTTTTGTTTATCGACCAATTAATGACTTAATTATTGAAAATCATGTCTCATAATAATTATTGATAGTTGTTAACGTCATCTTGTAAATAACGTATTTGGAACGTGGGTGTTATTCATTTTGTTTGTGCCTATGTTTGATTATAGATAATTATAATGAACGCTGAATTTTCCTGTTTTCTTCAGTTTTAGCTAAAGAAATGGAGTCTATTAATAATTTATCCTAATGTTTGCTCTTCCATCTATGATGCCTTATACTTATTTGAACCCAAGCCACAGAAAGCGGGAAAACTGACAGATAAAATGTTTTGCTAACTAAATACCAATTTAATTAACTATTACAAGTTAGCGTAGAATTTTCATTAGAATACTTCAAATGGGTGATGAACTCGTCTATGGACTGGTGGTAGATGCGCATAAAAAGTGCCAGAATGTGTTTCTAGAACACGTTACCATAAAGCATGCTGGTTTCCCAACGAACGCGGAGCGCACGAGTAAATAGTATTTTCTATCGATCTCGTCGACTCCCTAATTGGCTCGAATGCAAATACTCTGTTATTAGGCAGGTTAATTAAAGAGTTATCGGTCGTAATTAACCCGTTTCGGTACACTACGTGTGCCTATGGTTCGTTCGAAACACTACTAATTAAGAAATTCCTCCTTCATTAGCTCAATTAGATTTATTCACGTCAGAAACTTCATACAATAACATGTGTATACTCGTATTATATTAACACGCACCAAGTTTTTAATGTGCGTTGTTTCGTACGGAAATTAGAAATATTTTGTTAATGTTAATGTTTTTCCAAATATTTCGATTTTATGGGTATTAAGGTTGCGAGTTCACCTAATATTAAACTCAAGTTAAGTAGGTCGTGTAAAATTGTGGTAAAACAATGGTTATTCAAATAGGTAATTGTTAAAGAAAACCATGAAAGAAATTATAATTAATGGAGCATAGTGTCACTGATTGCGTAGGAGTTGCTACCTGGGAATTAAATTTTTATTGCAGACCTAATTCTGTATAAGCAATAAATAAGGGCATATTAGGTAGCCTGTTATTTTACAAAGGAAGTCATTCTTTATTTATATGCAGAAAATAAATTAAATATTCCGGTATATATTATATTATTGAAGTCGTAAATATTACAGGGTTTGAAGTTATAAAATTAAAATGTAAACCAATAGATCTATCGTCTTTCTTATAATAATTAATTTTCAATAGAACGACGCATAGAAACATAGTAAGTAAGGCATACCATTTTTTATAATGTGATTTGTATTGATTTATTTATTTTTACTTAGTTCTGTATCAAGTAAATGAATCAAAGTGTAAGCACGAGTATGTCACATCCTTAAATCGGATTGACATCCATAGTTGCTACACTAAATTGCTTTGAAAAGCGTTCGTATCAGGGGGGTTACTATAACCTCTCATTGCAGGAATGTTTTAGTTCTATTTCGAGAGTGGAAAAGAGATGGCGCTAGACAGCTGTGTAGTGTCTCTTTCCCGCTCTAAAACATTCCTGTGTTAAGAGGTCAAAGTAGGCCTGCAGGTGTCGAGTGAGGCAATTGTCATGTTTTTTGACATGTAATCTGATCAGTAACCAATATTATTAAAAATATTTAAATAATTAAGAAATAACCGTTAATCCTGAAACGTGGCTTAGACAAGAGACGCCGCTTTGAAAATTCAGGGAGCCCTGGTGATTGCTTTTTCATGGATCCGACAATTAAAGTTGTGTATATCTGCATATTCTATAATACATTCTATACATAATACTATACTCTATTTATGAATAGTTATAATATAATTATAAGGTTCCTTGTTAACAACGAGTGAACTTAAAAGCCCGATGTGAATGAAGCTCAGTGCGCCAGCGCAGCTCGGAAGTCGCGCCCAAGGGTTATCGGTAATTGTTGGATGTGCCAGTTGACGTCAACAGGCGTCATTATCGAGTACCCGACTAATACTACTTACTACCAGTTATTGTAGTAGCTGGTAAGACGAAGTATTCGCAATGTCAAGTACAAAAGAACTGCGGAATAAATTAAAATATTTACAAATAGCTGGGAACCTCACTTACAATTAAGCCAATAGATTGGAAGTTGAGGTAGGGAATTATTAATCTTTAATTTGTATTTTTAATAATAATAATAAAATCATTTCATTTTCAATCTGTATTTGACACAATACTGTATGCTGCAACAGGTCGGAAAAGTTATGTCTGTCATTATCTTTTAAGTCTTTGAGAAAGTATTTAAAAAAAAAATAAGGTAAAAACATTGGTATATATATAATTATGAACATTGGTATGATGTTTTTAACGGCCTGACATAAATATTTCAAACTTATAAAAAACTACGACGTTAATTTAATTAATTGATGATAATTTATTGTCGATAAAAAAGAAATTATAGCTCCCAAAAAACAGGATTGCCAGCCGAATGAATGGATGTAATCGATTTTATTAAAAACCATTGGATTCTCAAACTAATACCATGACAGAGAGTTCATCAAAAAAGTAAGTAGATTTTATACACCGAGGCCTTAAGACCTACTTTCCACAGTATATGCGTAGCCCAGAAGAAAAAGAGGAAGTAGCATAGAAGCAGCGTAGCTACTGCGTGGAAGCAGCGTAGCAGCTGCGTTGGCATAGCGTCGACGCAGCATAGCAACTGCGCTGGTACTGCGTCGTAGCAGCGTAGCATCTACGCTGGTATTGCGTCGTAGCAGCGTAGCTTCTACGCTGGTACTGCGTCGTAGCAGCGTAGCATCTACGGAGGCATCGTGTAGCAACTGTGTAGCAACTACGTAGGCAAACAATCTAAACCAATTTACAATATGAAGGCGTCCTAACCGTAAAAGAAGTGCAACAAAAGTGCTTTAAAAACAAAATACATAATTAATGTGTCTGATAACCCTCCTAATGACATCCCATATCATCTATGTCAACTTTTGAAGTGTTCTTAAAACGCACTCTCCCTACTTTTTATACCAACGCGGCAACGTAGATATGAAAAAAGTTTGACCTTTTTTGATTCCTTGAAAAGATAAATGGAAGTTCGGTATTCCTTTAATGAAGAAGAGATGACATGCGCCTGAAAAAAATTAAAGCTTTTAATTTTGTTAAGTTTTAAAAGCATTGAACTTAAACGTAAAACTCAAAAAAACTCAATTTTTACGTAAAATTAATCGGGAAGCCGAGTCTACCAAAATAAGGGTCGCTCGTTTATTGCTCATTTCGATTTTAGTGCTTTTTAAGTACAGTCAAAAGTTTGTAACTGTGGGCTGGGCGACAGATTTTATGCAAATTCTAACATGATGACATTTAGGAGGGTCACAAACTGTGTCCATGTTTTACTTCTTTTGCGTGTTTAAGCTGTGTAAAAAAAAGTTTTAATAATTCTTTTTTTGGTAACCACGCACCTTCAGGTAAATTATTTGATAAGCAAATTGATTTCCCTGACGGTACATGCGAACAATAACTAATCTAAGGTTCTATTACGGCTCAATCACGATCCATCGGGATATATCAACACGAAACTCCTCAAAGTTGCAGATCACCAGCTACCAAGATCTCTCCCTAGAATGGAAATCAATCCACGGTTGAGTGTAATCTGTAGCCTATGAGTGTCACCAGTAGCTGGTCGACTAGTCGGAGTGATGACATAAGTGCTCAATTAGGCCGTTTTGTTTGCCTAACGAACGCACAGGACAGGAAAGCTTGGCTTTTATAGATTTATTGCGCCGTATATGTAAGTTGAGCTTCATCAACCGTTTCAGTCATTTCTGGTTGGTTCGTGGCTTAGGCTTATATTTAAAGGTTCTTCATAAAAATATTGTTCAATTTGAAATCAATTTATATTCAGTGCCTTATCAGATTGTTGCCTGCTACAGATTATGGACATCCTTAGGGATATTGCGCTCCACTTTTAGTTATAGGCGCGATTGATTGTTTTGATTGACAACTTCCACGTGAATCATGTGATTGCTGTCAATTTCAAACTTTCTTTTTTTTTGTTTTAAAATCACCATTTTCTACAATACATTTCCTTCCTTTACTGAACTGCTTGTATATTTACAAAGTTGAACTTTCAGGTCGCTTTAAACATAAAAGCATTGTTTGTTGGGCTGTACAGAGCTAATAAGTTTCGTAAGAACAAAAAAGTCGTCATCCGCTCATAGAAATCGTTCATTTCCTGATGTTGTAGTTCACTTGATCGTGGAGTAGCAAACATCGGGCTCGGTAATGAACGGGCGGGAACGCGCTCAACGCTACGCCAATTTGAACGTTCAGTGGGCCGGCGCTTTCCAACAGTCCTCGAAATTACTACAGCTCGATACTTAGTGCTTACCGTCAGTTGTTTTCATTGCCCACTTGATTAAGGATTACACAGGAAATGATTTGAATAAGCTATTGTTGATTGTGAAAGGTAACGGTCGTCGGTCGAGCTGGATTTTATTGTGTCGGCCTGCCTTTGTAGATTTTAAAAGTAATAGAAAACAGGATGTCTCCGATTTATTTTGTTAGAGACGTTCAGTTTGCCGTTTGGTTGGCGTATTGTTGGGTTTGACGTCGAGTCATTAATCAATATCCGAAGTTAGTGAAATCTGTAATGACAAATGTACCGTCAACCAGCCACACGATTCCCATAAATGAATGAAAACTAAGAAATACCAAAATAAAAAAATCATAACAACTTAACCAATTAAAAACCAAAATTGTTTACTTACAAATTACCCTAAATTCAACTTCGTATGAAACAGAAAACCACCAATGTAATATTCATAAAATTTACGTTGACAAATACTCGTTCAATATTTTTAAAACATGAAAATCGTGGCGTTCTGTCGCGTTGAATCTATTACCTAACGCGGTAGAATTTCAAAGCGTCACAGTATGCAATTTAAACTGGACTAAATCGCCGTCGGAGTCAACAACGCGACTGCAACGGCCGACTCGGATCGGCTTTCAATTTTGCGGAATTAATAACAGCACAAATACTGGTGTACTGGTCACTGCAGAGACGGGACTGGGTGATCATTCAAACGTACACAACACCTGTGTTCCAAACACACTTTAATAGTGTGAATGTTTCTTTTTGTTGGCTCACTAATTGGTGTCGGTCTGCATGGGAAATACGCCGCTACTCATCACCATTATTCATCATGTTGATTGCCAATTAATGACAATTATTATTTAGTAGTTAACTAGGCTTCGGGAATCCTGCTTTATTGAATAAAAATCCCTTTCATTTTCCCTACAACTAATAATAGACGACCTATCTGCGCTCCATAGCATTCAAACATTTTCCATTTTATTAATTTCTATATTGCAGCTAGATTCTATCTGAAGCTCAACTACATAGTCGTAGTGAGTGGTACGGTAGAGGTGGTTTCTGAGTAATATCCGAGTTCTGTAATACCAACGTTGTTTATCAACGCTTGGACCATTCGTCAAACATCGTCGTGAGGTGGACTGGGCGCCCAATTAGAACGCTAAGCTGAGCGTGCTTCACTGCCAACTTGCGTCGACTAAAAGCACCTCTAATTATTATTGATACGAGCTCTACGTTCATTCCCTCGAGCTTACCGAAGTACATCTGAATTTCTCTAACACAGTCGGTAACGTAGCACGGTATTATTATCAACATTGCAATATTCTGTACTTTTGTGCATAAAATCAAGTAATTAGCCACGGAACCTCAGTGACTGTTTGTTGTTGTTTGCATCCGACGTTTCCTACGTCGACACCATTGTTGTTAGTCATTATTTATGTTCGTAACAGCGGGGAAACCCTGAATTGGTAATTTTAGTCTTAATTAGCGACGAGATATCGATGTAGGACTCAATTAACAATACGTTGGATGAGGTGCGGAACATAATTATAAGACCTACGTGACGCATACAGTATCAGCCAGCGCAGGATTTAGTACAAAGTTAAAAATACCTTGTAACAAATTTCTAGGAAAATCCGTCCTGTTGTTTCATTATTAAACAGAGCGAATTACAGAATCTGCGAAACGTGTTGATGAGATCAAGACTACCTAAGTCATTCCACGAAAAACGGTAGTATAAAACTGCAGGAAAATAAAATGGAAAGTATTTCACCTTTTACATTAAAATAGAGGGTTTTAGCTGAATTTCCGAGCGAAGTGGGCTCAAATATCCTACTGCATGTTTGCGTAGAACCGTAACAATTCCGTGAATCAATTACAGGCGTTTTAGCGAGGATCAACTGACAGCTGGGAAATGGGCTCTGACGAATACCTACGATTTCACCAACTATACCATACAAGCAACCAGTATTCAATGGAAATATAAATGTTTGTTTTTTTACGATAGAAAATAACGAGTAGACACGAAAAACTAAACAAAAACAAAACTAGACGAAACGAAACTTTGTTTTTTTTTTTTTATAAAACTGCGCTGCGATGAAATGATAGGAAATGATTGTTATGAAAATGAAAACAATACTGAAAATACCGGCGCCATTGTATCCGTTGAATGGTTTTTCTTAGAAAATGTGAATGACTGACTAGTGGCTTAGTAAATTGGATTTCCCGGTAAGTATTAACAGAAAGTATTGGTATAACTGAATGCATAATGGGCGGAAAAATGTCAAGCGTAAGTGTATTAAAGTTGGGGCCGTTGCTGCTGCGTGCCGCGGCTGATGTATGGCGGCCGCCGACAAATTGAAAACAGTAGCAAATGGCCCGATCGCGGCCCGCTAACCTCTCCACAATAGGCGCACTTCTTGTTCACTATTTTTTTGCTACTGAAAATATTTTAGGTTGAATGAAACTTAAGAGATGTTTTTGAATGTTTTTTCGTAAAACGATGCATCTACAAGGACTTATTATTTAGTGTGAATTTATATGTAAAACCAAAATTTAATTGCATAGTCAATTTATTTTTTGAGTCCTTTTTATTTCGTTACGTTTTGTTTTCATGTTCCAATTGAGTAAATTTAGCCTGTATCATCAGTACTCTCTTTTTCAGCTCACATTTAAGTAACGTAGATAAAACAAAACTCTTTAAAAAAATAAAGTTTGTCACCTACTAAACCTTAGTTAAAAATAAGTATGTAGTGTACAATGTAGAAGGTGTTTTCTATTAGAATTGTATTCAATATAGAGTTTCGTTCGCGCAGAAAATGGTTACGGGACGCGTGAGCGGCGTCCCGGGTTCACCCTCCACCCTACACGGAATAAAATTATATTAGCGATACAGCAGCACAACTTACGAATTAGCTGTGATAAACATGCACGATCAAATCTCTAAGTAAACAGGGACTTGAGAGCAGAGAGAACAAACGGCAGAGTAAAATATATGTGTGGTTGTCCAGCTCAATTTTGTTAGTCTGTGGTGCCAATTATTTTGATTTTTGAACAGTGTAGACTCAGCATACACTACTATCCCGCACTAGGGTCCTAGTGTAAGCTTTGTATAACAGTTATTAATAGGTTGGTATAGTTTGTGTGCATCCCATAGTTGTATATTAAAGTTTCACCAAATAAAAATATTTGAAAAGAAAATCTCCAATTTTCCATTTTAAAGTCCTCGCATAAAATCCAAGCAAAAGGAATATCATAAGGGGTGTTTGTCCCTCGCAAATAGTTAGATTATATAAATAAGGCGGCCGGAATAGTTTGACCGATAGAGATCTGTGGGTAGCCCAGCAGCCCTAGTGGTTCTCTCGACAAACCGTCTCCTACAAATTGACTCAGTTTTACGAACGATTTTTTTTACTGATGTTATTACGAATATGTTACGTAAACTTTGAACGGGTGGTTAAATCTGCACTAGATTTTTTATACTGATAGAGCTTATTGTGGTACCGTACGGGTTTATGTTTAGTGTGTTTTGTTTTTGATGGTGTTACTTTGTAGGTCGTGGAATTAATCGGTGGTTGAGTTAACTAAACAATTGTAAATAATTAGGTATTGTTTTTTGTCTTGTAAATTGCGAAGTACAAGGTAAAAGTCCTCACCCTAAGTAAGGCATGTCTTGTTGTTATGCTGAATAAACACTGGCTTTAAATAATATGAATACAGGGTACGTATCATGGTAATGTATATTTTGCGGTGTGGTTGGTGTACGAGCAGGTAAGGCGATAGTGCCGCGCCGCCTCGCCGCCCACGACTAGACTGGTTCCAGTTACGATCCTATCCTGTTTACTGATACGTTACAAATTGATCCGATGACACCGCCAACCTTTTTGTTCTCCTCATATTCCATGCAAACGTAATTGACGACATACCCCAGCTCTAGTTAACTATCACTGCCTTTAAATAGGCACATTAAGAACGCATCATTAAGTTCAAAATAACGAGAAAAACCACTGAAGCCGCGCAAAAAGATGTTCGTTGCCATTTTCATTGCAATTAACGCGGTGCTTTTAATTACTGCGAATGAAAAGTTTTTAATAATGTTCCACGAAATAATTAAACTCTACCTATTAATCGATTCACTCTTCTCAGATTTCTCATTTTGTCCAATTTAAATAAATTTGGTTCGAGCCAAAACTAAAGAATACGGCTACCGAAATTCGGCTAAGAAAATGAGAAATGCAATCTTGTAGTAGAATCAGACAAATAGCGGAATATCTGCAGTGACCAATTCAAATTGTACGAACTATCGGGGTCCGCGCACGAGCCCGACTCGGGATGGAATCCAATCAGCGAAACTAGTTCCACTGATGCCTATCACTAAACTTTCACATTCAAAGATTTGTTTCTCTAGATTAAATCAAAGGCGAATTACAGTAGCGGCGAAAAAGAAATATGGCGAGTCCGGCCCCGCGTGAGGGCGGGGGTGTCCTGCTGAAATTGCTTTTCAATCCCTCGGACTTTGGACTTGTAAAGAAGTTATTACCTTCCAAGGAGATAGCGCCGGGTCCGGCGATACGGATATATGTCTTTTTCATATGTAATATTCCTTTTTCGCGTTTTATTAATGGAAAATGTTTCGTGGGACAGTGCGGCCAGCTCTCGCCTTCGATATTAAAAAAGCCAGTGTCGACTTTGTGCGGCTTCTTTTATGAGATTGTCGTAAAGTAGTTTATGTTTGTTGGGTGCTCATGCGACACTCTCGCTTAATATATGTTTATCATTTATAACATTACGACTCCTTGTTTTATTTCCTCTCTCGTCTTGACGTATGGACTAATGGTCGGATCATTGATAATATTTATGTGTTCAATATGTGCACCTTTTTTCGACGTTTTATAAAGTGCCCATGTAGGCCCATGTGAAGTAAAATATTTAGATTTAGATTTTGAATACTATCGACAAAACTAGCCGTATTCATCAAATATTAATTTTCGCACTGCGTTTCATCTACTCTATTGTCTATAGTTACCTGTGTATGCTGCTCGTTTGATAATGTTGCCTACTCTAATTAAGTCCACTACACCAATGTTTGGAATTAATTAGTGTATTGTTTAATTGGCATCTCTTGTTATCTGTTTGTTTGGTTTATTTATTCATTAGTGGTGTTTGTGACAGCTGCTGCTGAGGCAGATGCCATTACGACAGATTGTATTACCATGCGATTGTGTACTTTTATATGATATTGTTATCTAAATTACGTTGTTTGTTTTAATTGATTATGATATTGATTATTTTAAATGATATTTTCATGATATTGTGATGTAATGGTAAACATGATGTTCATGAATGGTCTTCTAAGTATATAGTAATTTGAAAAAATTTACAAGAATCCTAAAGTCGTGTGAGTAGTAAGTTGATATTTAATCTTAATAGGAGTATATTTAAGACATTTATAGATACGGCCATAAAAGTAACATTTCATCTCTCCTATTTTCCTTGTGCAAAGTCAAGCAGCCCTAATTTCGGAAAGAAAGTGTCGTATAATCGTTCTCACCCAACAGGTGGCTGTACCAAGGATACCCGAATTATGGCGATAGATAGATCCTTGCTCACACACTTTTATAAAGACAGATCCGTTTCATAAATTGTCGTCGTATAGAAATATGTTTCGATTACCTTTGGCCTATAATATCAAGAGGTTTGAACTCGTCACCCATGTAACGAGTGAGGTTCAAAGATCATGAGTGAAGTTCAAAGATCTATTGACAGTTGACTCTGAGGCCGAGATCTATATACGTTACTGAGCGTTTACGTGGATAAATGTTAGTACCATCACTGACGAACAACTGTCAAACTACGGGAAAAGGCAAGATAGAGGAACATGTCTTAGCCAAAGTATAGTAATGTTGACCATTTATTCGAACAAAATTCGTTATAAAGGTGCGTCGATATCTACTGTCGTAATACGGATACAAAAATATGAGTAAAACTAAAACTCGAAACTGTCTATAATATTAACTACATTTTTATATAGTAACAATGTATTGGGTTTGATGGCGTCAATCGCAGGCCCGTAGAACAATGCGGACGCTCGCCGCTCCAGGATTGATTACACCTGCCCGTCACGATTAATAGAATATTGTGTGTGATTCAAATTGAATTAGCCACCCATTGTCGAATTACGTGTATGTTTCCTACGGACTATTGCTTTTGAATATTTAGTAGCCAATTTAGATCGTGTTAGTATTGTGATTTGCGAATGATGTTAATATGGACGGCGGTTTTGTCTCTTGTACGTGTATTAGACCCAGGTTGTGAAGTCATTATTATTTATAGCTCATCTATGAGGTACTTATTACATAGATAGACCGTAGGTAAAGCTTCGTGTCTAAGAACACCTTTAGCGAAGCCGTAAGGCACTTCTTCCCGTCATTGCGATTTTCATTTGTCCTGAACCATACCTGGAACCTTCTAGTTGCCCCTGATATTGAGGATCAAAGTCCCAACTTTTCCACACATTTTATAATAAATATAATTAAATACAAAGGTTACAAACTTATAACTTTACTTTAAACACCTGTACACAATGTTTTTAAGTGCGTTACTTTGAGTACTACCTAAACAGTGCAATATTTCACACGAAAATTTTTGTTTCCCAGCAATAATTTTTGCGCAGTGTAACTTAGTTTGATGCACAGAATGCTTGGTTAACGGTTTCGTAAAGGGCCCAGTTACATCCTGTATAAAAGTGGAATATCGTACAACTAAGTATTTTCATATAAATATTTCAGGAACAGTTTCCCACTGTAATAACAGCGCTGTCGGCGTTGCAATTAATATGGAAACTAGTCCAAATCATATTGAAAATCCCTCACTCAACACTCGGAATTCTATGAAACATGTCTGATATAATTTTTCTTAATTGCTTTTCAACATTTCATGTTTCACATATTAAACCAAGTTGGTTGTTTTTACAAAAGAATTCTGAAGGTAATCATCAATTCTGTTCGCTAAACCCGTCTTAATTGTGAGTCATGGCATAGCGTTAAGGGTATGTCATGGTTAATTAGCGTGAAAAATATTCGTGAGAATTTCCAATTTTCATCTTCGGCCGGTTTGGGCCAGATCTTGTTTCGCTAGTCAGAATCCCCTCGTGGTTTTCCAACCAATTGACCGCGACTGTACCCGATGTACCGAGTGGCCCAATATTTGCTTAGAACATTAAAAAGTACAGACGAGTGCACTCGTGTTTGGGCAGCTGCCTGTCTGTTGCATGTTTGTACTCTGTGGCTTAATAATGCGTATTTAAAACTTTTTTCGTGTAATTGGGGATGATCCGGAAATTATTTTGTTTGAAATTATTTCCGCTTGTTTTGACATTGGTATTTGGTTTGAAAAATATTTGTTTTGTAAATGAGCATAGAAAGTATAATAATAAACATGTTTTATTGATACCAGATAATTAAGCAGAAGAGAAGAGAACGCGGTCAATTAGACTACGTACGTCTTCAGTAAGTCATTTTAAAGGATATAGGATTACTTATTATTAGTAAACAAGTCAACTATTACTTCCCTACTAATTAGGTTTACCCCGCGGCTTTGTTTGCGTGTTCTTCGGGACGAGATCATTATTAATTGGGTCAGAGAAATTGCTGGAGGCGTTAAATGAGAATAAAAATAGTTATTGTCTAATTAAGCCATCGTTCTTAGTATTAATTATTTGATCAAATGCGTTTCCGTCTCGCCCAATTAGTTAGCATTTGTATCGTGTATCAAATTAGTTGGAACATCTCTTCTCGGAACTGCAGGCAGATATGCAATACTGAATTCTAGTGAAAACGTACAAGGTAGAGATAGGTACATTAGATATAAACACAAAGCGAGGTTGGTGAGGGATCGTGTAACGGTATACGGCTGTTAGACTAATTTAGGTGGAAGATCATCCACGTAATTAATCCACTTAGGAAGAGCCAGGCGGCGCTTTGAAACGGGATGCTCAAGTTGGTACTTCGGAGCTTGGTTGGCCTCGCTACCTGGCTGAAGTGCTGAGGCACTAAAGGTAATATTGAGCAATAAATCAAGTTCATTTTAATCCTTTATAGAGAGAGAGCAATTTTGAGCCTTATTGTATCTAAGAATTCCTCTAATTGATTCTTGTAAATGCTATGGAGGTATTTTCTGTCTAATTGGATGCAACAATTGCTTGGGAAATCTTACTGGAAAATATATAGAATAGGAGTAGTTAAATTCATCATACATATCATGACGCCTGTAATTTTCGAAGGGTAGTGCAGAGGTGCACCTAATAGTACACCAACGTTTCGCCAGTTATGTGATAGGGCGCTAGCCTATTACCATCGGCCGGGCACAAATCTTCGTGGTTGCTAGTACTAAGAAATTTCAATATAGAATTCAATACACTTCCAACTTTCAGTGAGTTGTTGAACTGTGCAAACACGTTCATATTTATGCATTTCACACAGTCATTGTTAAGTTCGATCCTCAGAAATTATTGACATTATTCAACCATCCACACATTACGTATTATGTCATAATTTCTTTTGTGATTTTATTCTCATATTATGTATGAACTATGCGGTGTTGTGTGCACAGTGTTTTAAACCGTATGTCAAGTGTTTTAAGGTTGAAAATGTAGGGCTTGAAATCCTCTGATCAGCTACCATTCACATCACAAAACGTCAATAATGCAATAGCAGTGTCGCACAATGAGCTATTGTGTGAGTCATTCCCTCTTCAAAATAAGCGTTTAATTAAAAACATACGACGACCATTTTTTTTTATTGCGACACTTGAGTATTGAGTGAGTAGGACCCGTTGGGGGCGCAGCGTGAATGTGAACTGATTATGTTCATTCATCTTTGAGAATTCAGAATTAAGTGAATACTCACTGATGAATTGACAAATTGATGATTCCTTTACACATTTTTACGTTCGTCATTAGGTGTAATAGAAAATCAATTGAAGTATTTATTCAAATTGTGTTATTGATTTTCAGTGTAGCCGTAACTAATTGAACTTAATAGAATACCTTGGAGCTAAATAATAACTCGTGGCTAAATAGTAACAGCCGCACGGGTCGATCTTCAAGTTAAGCCGCGGAAACCAAGGATGGTCCGTGGATGGGTAAATGACTCTGTCATTGTAAATCTTTGTCGTTATAGGTAGTCAGTGGCTCGAAAGTCAGTGTTAGTCAGTGGTCTGATACGCAGTCTTTCCAAGGGGTATCGTATTACCTAGTACTAACTTGGTTGTGGAGTTCGGATAGATCCCACCGCAACATAGTTGGGAAAAGGTTAGGCAGATGAAGATATAAATCCTATCTAGTTCATAATGAGTGTGCCAATATCTAAAACAATCTAACTACGTGTAAAATTTATATGATATTGGTAATTTGATATCGAAACAGCGCTCTGTGGATATTCTAGGTATGCTAATTATAGGAAATTAAATTAATTTAGTAACTAATTGGCGCTATCAAATCGGAACAGCGGAATACCTTTGCGACCATAGATTTAATCAAACGTCCATCAATTCCGTCATTGATCCAATATCGGATGCAAATTGTGTTTTAATTATAATTAAGCGGACTGTTCCATGGAACACCTACATAGTGCTGGTAAGTGGTGTGCTCGTAATTTGATTACGGAATTGGTGGTTTTACATGAAGGGAATTAACAAATCCACATTAACCCCTTTTAGATCGATTGTGAATCATATTGAGTGCTAAAACACTGTCGGAAACATCATAATTAGGCCATTTCTTATTAGTTACCAAAGGGAACAGTAAGAAAGTGACTAACTATCAACGAGTTACGCTTTCCTTTGGTTGGCTTTTACGACATTTGCGGAACGAAAGCGGAGGCTTATTAGCACCTCCTTAATTACAACTAAAACGGTGTTACGAAACGTTCAAATATCCACTTCGCTAAATGACTAAGACCGTCATAGCTATAAACGTTACTTAGCGCAAACTTTTGATATCTCAAATCTGTTTTATTTTGAAAACCAGTCATTCATCATTCCTCTGCCCTTATCACAATTTATTTGGGATCGGCGCAGCATGTCTTCTTCTTCCATACTTCTCTATTACTTATCATCTCAGCAGTAAGAAGAAAGTGCTAGCCATATCATCCTTAACACAGTTCTTCCATCGTTTCTTTGGTTTTCCTCTACTCTTATAGGCATCTAAATTCATACTCAACATTTTCCTCACCATATTAATATTATTATATTTTGAACACTAGTCGTTGCCACAAAAAGCATCACTTTACATACTGAGACTGAAAAAGTCTACATGACTTTATGTATGAAAAAAAAAAAACAAAAAAAAAACAACATTCGGCAAAAATGCCGAGCACTCGTTACTTTGTCCATGATGTTTAACCGTTTCTTAATAGAAAACCGATAAGTAAAGACTTATCTAAAAGCCAGTACATAATTAATTTAATTATTGAAAACATTGACAGACATCGATCGTTATAACATTTACCTAATTAATTTGTACATGTCGTTTGCTAATTAGTTGTATGTTGCGTTACCAGCGGCTGGTAATTATTTTTATGTGTAAGGATGTTATATGACTTATGAAGTAAGAAATGAAGAGTCGCTTTGTTATTGATTAAAATCATTTATAGAACCTTGGCTTTGATTAAGTATTATTTATCCTTGTTCATTAGTTTGGTTTTATATCCGCATAAGGATTTTTTTTTACTGCATGTCTATAATACCGCTTAATTTTGTCTGACATTTTGTTTGGGTACTGTATACATTTTTAATAAATTATTTCAAGAAAGAGGTTTAAGATGTAGGTATTCTAAAAAAATGAAATGAATGTTTTTTTTTAATGAATGATTCGACTATAATAAAACCAAAAAGACCTTTTGATTAAAGATGGGTGCAATAAATCGTCAAAGCTATGGGCCCTTGTGCACCAAAAGTTTTCGGTTAAGTTACACCATAGGCAAGTCTCCGATCTCCGAACTCCCACAGACCCAGATGTCCTACCATCGGCGAATAACAGACTTAGACAACACATTAACTCCTTAATACCACTTAGTCAGCTACTTACTCCCGCTGTATACCGATCAATACGCGTCACGTTAGCTGTGTCGAGTCACATTACTGACTGATTAGCCGTGTCAGTAACTCGTGTTATCCACTCAATTACCGACAACACGAATTAACCTCCGCTCAACTACCCTCAGATTATGCACTAGATATCATTTGTTTAAAGGCGCTCCCTCACCGGAGCATTCGCCTTTAATGTAACAATACAATATTCAATTTTACCTTTTGAGCATTACGTTACAAATAGACGCTCACGGAGATGAGCATTCGCCTGTGTAACCTGTGTAACAATAGAAGGTTCGATTTTGTTCAGAATCAAGTGATTGCTACAAATTGTATCGTTACAGGTTGCGCACTGCAATGCTCGGTTCTCCTCACTCACTGAAGTAGTGCTCGCATCTGAACTGTTACGTTACAGGAGAATGCTCCCGGTGAGGGAGCACCTTAATAAATTTTATAACCAACGAGAATGATCGCTGTCACGTTTGTGAGTGCATTATTAGTTGATGTGTACTTAAGTGAGAACTGATTACATGATTCTGATAGCGCGGATGAATATCGCGTGATATGAAAGTGGTTGATTAACTTTTCCTTGTAAATAACGTAAGTATGTCGTCAGCAGCGAACACATCATCAAGCGACGTAAACCCCCTTCAGCATGTCCACAACGCTCTTCGTCACTTTTATTAAATAACCTAGTTAAAAAACATTGCCCTATGCACTTTCTGCCAATTACTGGTGTTAGTCATTCATCTAACCACTCATATTCCCCGTTCTAGGAAACAACACGCGAATATTGGAAAACATAATTGAAACCCAACTGAATTAATATCTGGGCATGAATCACGCGCGGTATCTCCGCCACTAGGCGTTGTAACCGCATCGGTTAGGCATTGCACCAATAATACGCTCAATTAATTAGCCCGGAGACTGACGTGTTCCACGTACTTACCTAATTAATGTCCCAGAACCGAGCCAACAATACCGCTGTTATTATAATACCACTAACTGCCACTGATTGAGTTACCTCACATAAACAATGTGCTCTAATACAACCACAATACGTTTTGATTGGCTTACTACCATATTTATTATATCGATACGTTAATTATATGTATGCGACGACAATGCCCATTAATATCATCAATATTTAATTATGCAATGAATCGTGGAACCCTTACGTTCGGTTCGTGTTTACTCGATCAACGGAAGGGTTGTTTTGAAGTAGCGCAACGGAAAAAAGCGGTTCAGTGAACGAAATTAAAGTTGTTTCCTTTGGGGGGTTTTGAAGGTGGCGATGGTGTAGTGATACTGCCGAATGAAAAACTTTTTAGCATGTTAATGTTTAGTTATTTACTGATGTGTTTTTCTTTGTCCAGTTCTTGATTAAGATATCTTACAGATACATTCATTTACTTTGTCTTTCACCATTAATTTAATAATTCAACGTTTCGAGTTTCCCTTAACAGCATCCGTGGTCACACGTTGTCCGATTGATTAATCCCGTACATTCTCTGTTCCCAGCTATGTCGCTTTGATATTCAACTCTATTCAATTTAATTTAATTAATTTTAGTGACGCGTTGTGCGTTGTCAAATTAATATTATTACGAGTAGAATATAACGTCAATAAGTCACCTTCGACCCACGAAATACGAGGGGTGAGGGGAACAATTTAGCAGCAATTTTAATAATAAGTCCCTGGTATTTCTATTATAGCAGGCAGACGATCAGGTGGGCCCGCGAGGGGTTTAATAACTCACGATTAGCCTATTGGAATCGCTCTGAATGTTTGCTATTTTTTCTATATTGCATGTACGAGCGCTTAACTGAATGGAAATTAAAAATTGTTTGCAGTAGTTATGAAATAGCTGACATTATCTAAACAAAAGTGCTTTAGTCAATTATGTTGAGTTCTGTTTTGGACTGGATTCATTTGATAGATATTTTTATTGTTTGTCAATATTGTTTTTTAATGTTTGTGAAACATTGAATTTAGAGTTACAGAGGCTGGCATTGGAATCCAAATTAAAATAACTCTTGTTAGGTTGAGATTTACAAATAAATATTCATACCTTTAACTTCAGTAAAAAATGTTAACTTGGATGTAATAAATCATAAATAAAGATAACAAAGTTAAAATATTTCATCATTATAGTTAGTGGTGGCGCGAGAATGTTAATTAAAAATGATAACGCGTTATGTGCAGTGTGTCGGCTCCCTTCATGGTTGGGGTGATTTTTAATTATTAAAATTCTACGCCTCCCGCCGTCTGCCGATATTGCTTTGATACGCGGTGATACTGCTGCAGAGCTGCGCCTATTACTCGCATGCATCGCACTGATTGATCAATTATTATTGTTAGGTTTTTTTTTTGTGAGCCGTTGCTATCGCTGTGCAAAACGGTGCAGGAAGCCATTAAGAGCAAACCAGCATGTTCTAGAAATCCACCAACTGCGCCCGCGTGGTGGGTTACGGCTCACTCTCTCTTATAGAAAGGAAGCCTGTGTCCCAGGGATGGTAACATTATACCCTAATTACGCTAATTATATTGTCCCACTGCTGGGCAAAGGCCCAAGTGCTTCCAAGTACTCTTTTCCCCCACTTTTTCGAACTAGTCCTCATGGTAAACATCTAAGTCAATCCGCCGCCATTTCTGGACCTGATTGATCAATTACATTATGTTATTTGTATATAAATTGTACGCAGATGGAACTTAGGATTAAAGGCTGGTGAATGCAAATTGAAAGCTGTTCTGTTGTTTGAACCTGCTCTTTCTGTGGTGGGCGCAGGCGCTGGCACGCGATGTCTTTGTAGCTGATTTGTTGGCAATGTGTATTTTAAGAAACGGTTGTTATTTCCCAGTGTTTTTTTACAAAACTGCTAAAAATAGGGAGTGTTGTGTTTTCGGGGTTCATGTTTATATGTAATTATAATCCCTATAATTATATGGCAGAGAATTGAGAAGGTATTTGACAGTTTTTCTTGCAAATTGCTCCCAAGACTTTGTACTAAGAACTAAATATTTAGTGACACATTTTATGTCGATAATTTAAATCTTTTAAGATGACCGCTAAAACATAAAACTTAAATATTTTGTCAACAAGCAGTGTAGTAAAAAGTTTAGGAGGAACAATAAAATTTTATTGTTATCTTTTGCGCCGAGTGTGCCGCGAGCCCGCTATTGTGAACACAAACGATTCTTATTAAATTCTCATAAAACAAAATAACTGCGAGAGCAGTATTTTTTCAATGATATGCGAAGAACCGACGAATACTCGTAAACATCGCCGAGTGATACTTGTTGCTACGTCTCTCTTTGTACTTTCGTTCGCATTTCGAACTCTAATCGAGACTTAAAAACTTCTATTTAATGCAGAACAGAGAAATGTTACTCGATTGACCACGAACTGTTTTTCGCCCAGTTTTTATTGAAGGTTGCCAAAATCGTTGAATTGGTCACGACTGTCCATTTCTACTTTACACAAACAACTCCATAGTTTATTGTTAGGCACGTCAACTATTTTTTGTAGTACAGTCGTGCACAGTGGGTATCATAGCGCTTGTCCCGGGCTTGCGAAATGAAAATAATAACGGAATGTTTTAATTTCCCTGCGAGTGACAGGTCACGTGCCCCCCCCGCACCGCGCACCGCGCCCCAACTGTCATCGTCACTGCTGTGGACAATTAGCTTGCTCATGAGATTAAACAAGTAGAGTGCCCGTGTTTGCCTGATTTTTTTATACAACCGGTTTGCATCGCCCGCAGAGTACCCTTGTCATGTTAGACGCAAATGGCTGGCTCCTGTGATAGATATGACGAGCATGAGTAACGCACACACTCTGTATTCACATGACTAATATGGGTAATGATTTAATAAACAAGGTTTGAGTACATTGTATGCAGACAATAATAGATTAAGTATTTATTTGCAATGCAAGTCTGGATGTGCATTACGGTCCACTTATTCTGTAGACGGTTGTCATGTTCTATTATGAAGCAATCATGATAACATGTGCATAGAAACAAAATCTTTTAATAAGCAGTTGTTTCCGAGGCTAGTAACAGCTAATTAACTAATTATCGTGTGTTTGTTCCAACATGTCAGTTCAGAGAGGCGTGTTTATTTACTCCGACAAGTAAATGAGCAAATCCTTTAATTAATTCATAACGTGTTCCAATGAGATTTCTTCACGTTTCAATTTAGAGAGGCGATTACCAATAAAGGCGCACGAGCGGAAAATTAAATGCGATTGTTGCAAGTGTTAGGAATTCGTGAGCGGTGGCCCTCCGTCCGCACAATGCGAGGATTAAGAATACACACTGATTTAGAATGTTTATAGACCCTTCGCATTGCTTTTATTGCCCAATCTTTGGTATTGAAATGATGAAAAATGAGAACGGTGTAGCTCAACCCTACGGTTCCTTGCGTAACAATGGTACCGTCCGCAACAAAATACATACACTTACCAGCTAATGACGAATACAGAAGACGATGGAGACGCGTAGTCTTCTCTTAATTGCGGACTCGTTGACAGACATTGTTGGGATGAAAAAAATGGCAGATGTTTTTCTAGATGAACGATACAGGTTATTACGACAAACAACAACGTCAGGGAACGTGTATGCAAACTAAGCGAAGCGGCCAAAAGTCGCGTATAAACGTATAATAGACGTGTTGCAATTCGGCCCAATTAAAACTAATTAGCTACAGAACACTGTGTGCAAACCGAAGCAACAAATCAACGAAAGATACAACTTCGGATAGCGGCCGAGGATAAGGACACGGACCCTGCATTAGGACAACACATTGCAAAATAAATTTTAACCTTTACGACATAGTGTTCAAATTACCTTCTTTGATGCAGTATTCATTTTTCATCTAAAAATATTTAGTTTGTTTGGTCATGTTTCGATAGATAATAAGTTATTTTAATTGAACAATATTGTAATAAGTTGAAAGTGGAAATAAAACAACTAGAGATCAATAGCCAATTAATTCAAGAAGCTCATAAAAGTTTATAGTCGGAAAGAATTAATTAGTGAGAGCTAAAATAGATATTATTAAAGCAGTGCAGCTCAGGAAAATAAATTTTCATTTGTGAAATGAAAAGTTTTAGTTCACCTGTAATCGCGGAATAGTAGTAGAATCATAGGTACGGTGTCGGTTGATAATATTAGCATACGTTGTATTTTTATCCTAGAAAAAACGTAACGTCTTTAGAGATGTCTTGTAAATTGGAACTGTTATAAAGTAACAGTTATTTTCGTAGTCAATTCATCATTGTGGCGTACGGGAGGAGACGCTGTTAATCATAACAGGAGCGATTGCCAAAATAACTTGTATTCCTTGTGAACGGTGATTTATGATGGTCGCATGTTAATTACGATCTTCGTTATGTCGTGTGTGGGTCAGTTCTGTTGATCATAATATTTGTCATTCATCGGTTTATAGTTTTAACAACCCATAAAAATTTGTGAGCAACTATTTCTGTCTATGTTTGTGAATGAGAAGGTGTGAGTTGTCAATTAAGTTAAAAAAAAAATAAGGCCTACCTTTTTTTGGTGACCGTACAGAGAAGCAGACCAAAGAAATAATGAACACGAATTCATTACTCATACGAGTGTACACTGATATGAAAAATAAAACAGTACCGAGTCAATTATGTTATCTAAGCGCAACTTAGCAAAGGTCACATCATACGTTACGACCTTTAATAAACTCCTCAGGTGTTGTTACGTATAAAAATCCCGGCAATTCAATTAGCGGGAAAGCTGGGCGCGGGGCGCGGAGGGCGGGGCCTAATAAACATAATATAAATAATCTGTGGCGATAAATCTGCAGCGCTTTATGGCAGGAGTGGGTTGTCACTCCGTCTAATTAGCGCTAGTGCTGTAAGCGCGATTCAGCGGTAAAGCGCTGGAAATTGGACACAGTGCCGCGTTGTTATGAAGTGCTAGCTGAAAAGCGAATAATCCTTTCACAGTAGGCTTATTTTGGGTTTCGTTTTTTGTTTTTTTAGTTTCGAACTAGCACTAGTAGGATGTATGCATTGTATCTAGGCAGTGACTCGTTAATAGCAATAAGTATTTTTTATTAATTTAGTATATTGATAATTAAAGAAACACGGTCATTTTCTGCATCCGTTGTAAATTTTTGTACTTTACCATACTATTCAACCTTTCCCTATAAAAAATAATATAGAAATAATAAGAAGAAATATATCATTAAAACATCTCATTATTATATTTTATCTATAAAAAACTAAAGCGCTGTAGCGGCTTAGCGGTCGTGTCTCTCGTCAAAGCACTCTTCATCAGGCTTAGTTAATTATGAGGACATATCAGCTTTATTATAATTACTCATTTTAATGTCGCTGCGCCTAGCGTCGCGTCGCGTCGCGCCGTGTCGCACTGTGTCGTACAGTGTCACACCGTGTCTTACCGTGTCGTACCGTGTGGCCGCTTAGTCTCATTCAAATCAACACTGACCCTGTACAGGCCTCAATTCAGTCGTCTACCCAGACACAGTCATCATCATTATTCTCCTGCCCTCATCACAATTTATTTGGGGTCGGCGCAGCATGTCTTCTTCTTCCATACTTTTCTATTACCTACTCGTCATCTCAGCACATATCCTCGTCGTCTCTGTCTTTGCGTCTACCTAGACACAACAACCAACTCAAATTCTAGTACTAATAGCTTTTAGAACCCATTAATGATCTCAATTACAGAATAAACGCTAATTGGAAAACGGGTATCCATTAAGAGGTTTAATAATATACGGACGGTAATTGTTATTGTAAGGTTGAAAGTTCGTGTAGTACAGAGCTGGTATTATACTCTTGTACGATTCGTTTTAATTGCTCGTTATTATTGCTCGACATCTCATTAGCTACTACGCGGAGTACTTCTAAAATAATTGGGCAACGTATGTATGAAATTATTAATACGATACTGGACCTACCTACCTGTATAGCGGCCATTAAATTGCAGGATATTGAAATCACTTGAAATTATACGGGTACCTAACATGGTCGCACCAATTAACTTAACGGTTAAAAAATGTCTACATATTGATTAAGTTCGCTCACTGAATACGTGTTACGCTTTCGCCGAATCAGTGGTTTCCGTTGAGGACCTTTGTACAAATTATAGCGGAGTAAAAATGTAATTACATAGTTGATAGCTGCACTTTATCGGGCAAAAAGCTGGAGTGGCGCCGCGTAGGTGTTACATTACATCGGCAGTTGTCAGAATCGTCCCGCGGCCGGTATCACTTGCACGCACCATTACCTCCATAATTTAATTAGTTTGGAGTGATCATTTAATTAATAGAGGCGATATTTGGCGAGCGAGAGCGTTCGCCCGCGGCTTTGTCAATTTTAATTAAAGCCCGATAGGTGGACCGAAATGTTGGAATTCTTCATTAATTAGTCCGGCTCGAGATTTCTAATAATTTAATTAATGGAGGGAGTTAATAAGCCCACAGCCATCCTGCCGGTATTCCTGTAACGCGTCGGTGTCGGCATGTCCTCGTGTTACACATTCATTTGTTGAAGTATGTGCGCCTAAATGTGACACCTCGCCATCTAATATGGCGGGTATTCCATTAGTGGCGTGTTATTGATAGATAGATTGAAGATACAAGGAATTCAGGTATCAGTTCTAGTATCGTATTATAACTTGAATTTTATTATAAAACGATGTGTATGAACAGATAAAAGTAGAAATATGATATGACATGTTTTGTGACTGCATTTAAAGCTGATGGAAGATTAGAAAAATCTGATTATACACTTTAAACTATGAGTAATATGAATAATAATAGGTACCTATGTTATACAATATGGTAAGTTGATCCTATATGCTAGATTTGGAGGCTAAATTCGGCGATAAACATGGTGTCATCACTTACATCATAGGTAAATAAAATACAATGACTCATCCATGAATATAATTATAATCCATACAAACAACAATACAATGTCTTACTCAAACAAAGTGGATAGATAGGTAATTATCTTGCATAAAACTATAATTTGTACTTTACTAGACAAATTGCTGAATAAACCTGTAATAATACGACATACGTCAGTTCAATAATGAGCCAGTGTTTTCCCCGGTACCGTTGTTGCCTGTACTTATCAAATTGCACACTATTACGGCGAAACCCGCGGTATAGACTATGTACGGATCCGCTTGTCAACCAAATGACATACAATTGTCGAGGAGCCCTTTTGAAAGGAAATGTCAAGCAAATTACCGACTTTTATGCTATAATCTACGGAATATCGTATTACTGACATAGACTTTGTTGTGTCTAACAGATGTGCTAATATTGTGGACATGCATATGATACTGATATTATCTATCGATTTGCTATCTTAATGTTATAGCAAACTAGTTTTTTTGGCATTTGATTTTTATTTAAATTAAAACTGTTTAATTCTGGGACCAATTAAGATAGATTTAGGAGTCTAGATAGCTGGTATTAACACATAAAAGTTGTGTGTCAACGACAAAAAATCACATGTAAGTTATTTTTAACAAAGTTTAACTTTAAATAAAACAACGTAGAGTAGTTTATCCTTTGTATCCTTTCACCAACGTATTGTTTCAAGACGAACCACAAAGAGATATCAATAAAGGTATGAAAGCAGCCCTCATGTCATGTGTAAGCAGAGATCAGACAAACTAACGCACACACGTAGGTACAATATTGGTAGGAACGTCCGGTCGCATCCCTTTATCTATGAAAATGCCGCTGGCGACGTCAAAGTAACTCAAAGGAAGCCGAGAGTAAACACAGGGTAATAAAATGTGCTAATATTTAACTTACGTACCACCAACGAAGGATCTCGTGAACCAATTAGGTTAGGTACAGCATTTTAAACGGTAGCGTTAGGAAACGTTGGCGGATTAATTACTTATCTGATTAGAGTGTAGAAGATTGTGGCTTTTTTAATTTTGATGTAAAACTCGAAGGTAAATTTGCGAGCTGATAAAAAGTAATGTCTCTGTAATTTATGCAACATACTAAGCTGTTAATAGTGTCAAAAGGTACAATAAATTTCGGAATATTGCTCCTACTCTCTTGATGAGGTCACTAATAATATTATTCCACTTAATAATAAACTCGGAAGAAAGTTATGCTAAACTTAAATCTCAAAAAAAAATTATGGTTGATCTGAAGGTTATACAAACCTACTGGTTGCAACTTAACTCCATGTTCATTAAAAAGGGGTAACTGTTTAAATGGTTAAATATATTGTCAAACCAGCATCAAAATTCTCCGCTATTAAAATTATTCTTTGGTTTTTGAAGTACCGGTTTGGTACTAAAAGGCGTAACATTGTTAACAACCATGCAGTGACCTCAACAGCCAGTCAACCACTAAAGGTCTGGGATCACCGATGGTGAATTGAAATCGTGCCCACCACTCATCGCTCATCGGTGACCGATTACATGCAATTACCCACCTTTGCCTCACAACGCGCTGCTAACTACCCAAGTACCCGACTTTCACCAACGTCATTGTTGATCAGTCAACTAAGACCTTTAAGGCTATCTGGGAATCGCATGAAAGGTTGTAGTTTAGTTTTGGTCGTATACAGGGTGTAAATGGACCCTACACAAAGCCGTCAATCAAGCATCCTGTACATCAAACTAAGTAACTCTATGCAAAAATTGTTGCTGGAAAATGACCTATTTTCTTGGGGTGAAAAATCGCCTTTTCTGGTAGAACTCAATATAGCGCACTCAAAACATTGTGCTGATGAATGCATTGAATAGTAAACGGGTCATGAATGTATTTAAAGTAAAGTTATTATAACTTTAAAAACTAGTATTTAAAAAAAAAAACTTGTCAAAAAGTTGGAATTTTGACCTCCAACATTTCCGTAACTAATAGGTTCCCAGGTATGGTCCAGAACAAAAAAATATCGCAATGACAAGCAGAACAAGTGTCTTTCGGGTTCGTTAAGGGTATATTGATACCCTTTATGTGTTACAGGATAAACTAGTTTGGCCTGAAATTGGGTTTGGCCGCTAACGTATGCGCTGAAAAAGATTTTCACCTTGGCCCTTAATGGACTTTACGTTACCAGCTTTTCAACGTAGACTGAGGCTAGATATTCATGCAAAGCAAACATAACTGAAATAGATTAATCAATGGATATTCTGCGGTGTGGGCTGAATTAGCATCAAACAAAGAAGGTCATGACTTCCTGAGACAGCTTCCACCGCATAAACGTTTTTAAATATGAAAAGGTATAGGGAAAAATAATAAATTAAATAAAATGATTTCATTTAGGTACTGAGTAATAATTGCGTGTAACTGGACGCGGCCACGAAGGCTGGTTTCGAGGTGGCGTGGGGAAAGAGTTCATGGTAGGAATTGGGGGGGAGGACTTTGCCCAGCGGTGGGAGAGTAAAGGCCAACTAAAAAAATACCTACTACATACATGCAATATCACATGACATACATAACACTTAGATCTACACTACCATTAGTTGGTATCATCCCATATACTCAGTAGGTAATAATTAGAATTACGTTTACCTACGTAGAGACATAATAATAGGTCTGTCCTACCACCAAGCAACAAACGACCTCCCTACAAAAATGGCGCTTAGCATTTATTTCAGACAGTCGCTAACGGATTTAAATGCAAGCACAATTACCTGATTCGCGTCGCCCCTTACATGCAGTTCCGCAAAGTAACACTAGAAAACATTGTTACTCTGTGGTATGTGGAGGACACCGTGTATGTAGGTACAACCGATGACACTGACAGTTAACGACTTTTCACCCTTATGTCCTGAGTAATAAGGTTGAAAAGTTGTCGACCGTCAGTGAGCTCTGTAGTACATGGTCATATGTTACATTTGTTCGAAGTTACAGTTGCATGAAAACGTTGTAAGCAGTTGAGTAATTTCAGGGTTTTGCTTGTAAGAAGACTAAGTTCTGGCAACTAAGGTGTTTCGAATTTTATTTATTCAATCTGTGCTGTGTTTGTGTTGCATATTAACATCGTTGTGCATATTAACTCAAATATTATTTACTTCTGATTTATACAAATAAATAAAACATCTTGCAATTGTAAAATTTTCTAAAAATACCATTTTGTTTTACCAAACGGAAGTTAGATTTACAAATTATTGTTACAAAATACTCCCGACATGTTTCATGTTTTCCTACAGCAAGTTTTTTAAGGTGGACGCACTGTCAATGTAAAAAAAAACTAGGTTAGCCATGGATAGTGTAGTTGTTTCGCATCCTAATTCTGCGGCGGACGCGGCGGGAAAATGGCGGAAATTGAAAATAAACATTTCATCTGCGCTCCGGCACGCACTGCCCAAATTGACAATACAACCAATTTGCCGCCGCGCACCGACCACTTTTGTATGGGAATTGAAAAATAATATTACTCTTTTTTTACCACTGCACGTGGGCAATCTCAAAAATAAACTATGATTCTTCAACTTCACTGTTCCTCCGTTATTTGGTTCTTGTTATGGAAAATAAATAAAAACGATGGCGAAATATTATGTTACTTTTTACCTAAACACGTTAATAATAATTACCAGCAGGCTATTTAATAACTATAAAATATCGGAAACATAAATGAGAAAGCGTTAACCGTATTAAGACTTTTACAACAGCGGCAAAACTTTTCATTGGTAATTATCATGTTGTAGCGGAAACACTTACCCACATCGATGGTAAAATATGCAATGATCATTACGTAGGCATTAAATGTTCACAATAATTAGCGAAAGTGGCTACAATGGCAACAGACGTCTCATTAAGCGCGCGGGGTGTTATCAGTTCACAGTCGGCAGGAAGCACTCCGATAGAGTGGCGCGACTTCATTCAGTTTTAAAAACGAATGCGTTTAGTTAACACGCGTCTCGACTCACGTACGAACGCTGCCGAAGAAGCCATTCATCATTACTCTAAATTATAATTCATATTACCCAGTAATTACAATGTGAAGAATGTTTTTGTTTTAATTAGTACAATTTAGTGTGCGGTGAGTGCAACTGAGTTATATGAATAAGCGCGTTGTTATAAAAGTAGTCACTATTGTTCACGGCGTTGTTGTGAATATCTCAACACTTTTTAATTAAGTGCAATAAGTATAATGAGTGCTGTAAAGTTTCGCAGACGCTCCGAGCTGAGCTTTGATGTCAATTACTGTAGAGCTTATTGGAAGTTTCCATCAGATTTTGTTGTCTACACTTTCTTCATACCGGCTCTTTTGTAATGTAGTTGTGCAGGGCACATTTAAGTTAAAAATAGTACCTAATTAGCTGATTAAAAATAAATTAAGACGATTCTCCAAATTAATTTTAAATGATTAATTCATACGTGCTTAATTTAAGAAACGAGGTCTTCCGTACAATCACACATAATAATTTAATTAGGCAAGCTAAATTAGTTTGTAAAGTGAGCATAGTTAATTTAATTTAGATTAAGTTTTTAATAACCCTAATTGAGTGATTTAATTACGCACACCGGCATTGCGTAGTCAGTTACTTAGTTAACGAACCTACAGCTAATTATGACCACCTATGGCTACCCGCGCGGGAATACAGAACTATTCGTTATATACGGTAGGTGCTTCTAAACGTTCATATCGAAAGTGGACCGGTATTAGTATATACGGAAATATTGATTGCAGATTAATGTTTATTTCTATAAATATGAAATTACTTTAATATGAACATAAAGTATGTACACTTACAGCGGCTAATATCTACCGACAAAACATTTTTTATACTGAAAGATGTAATATTTTTAGAAGCATCGTATTTTTTGTACAAAAACATCTTCATTTAGACAACATAATTCCATATTTTCAAGTTTTTAAATAAGTAGCGTTCACAATGGCGCACACGCCGGTGCTATCAATCCGCTGTAATTTCAAAAGAGCCAGTCAAAATTATAATTAAACGTAATGGACGCCACTCGATGGGCCGCAAATGAATGAATGTTTAATTGAATGACTCCCCACAAATAAAAGCAATTTTCTTATAGCCCAGCCCTTAGCTAACGTAATTTAATTAATGGCGCGCATAACTCTGATTAAATAATATCTGAAAAGGAAAAATGCGATCAGCTGAGCGATGCGTACCTACCGGTGAAGTTGAGAACACTTGTTGAGGAAAATGTTCTTGCTTATAGACCGAAGTAAAAAACTCTAATATTATGTTCATGTATGTGACACACATATAATAAACACAATCATATTTTGTAAAGTAAGTCCAGTTTTTTAAAGTATTTCTATGGCATATCGCATCGTGTAAGTGCTAAGACACTGAGTAATATAACTTTCACAGGGGCTTAGACTAACTATTGCCGGTAGGGTGAGAAATTATCCTTCGAGAAAAAATCCTATGTCAGACAGTATAGACTGACACACAAAGTTAGATTCACTTTTGTAATATCTATTAGTATGAATTTTGGGATGCAACACAAAAATAAAATACAATCGAAATCCCAACCAGTAGTTAACTGACACCACGGACAAAACTATTCCTACCTAAGTACGCAGTACAATAACAATTTTAAAATAGTCTTCGTTAAAACCACTTGTTTCATAGTAACACAACATTGAGACTGTCTGGAAACTGCTCTACCAGCCAACACCGACACTTAGAGATTGCCTAAAGCATAACAAAGAGGAAATAGCAATCCAATAAGAGATCATAAATAAAACATAGAGAACGTTACCTCCGATAGCTTTTGTCTATTCTAATAAATGTTTAATAAGAATTAGGTAAAAGTGGCACTCCCAGGGCAGACGTCGAGAATTTTCATTGCATTAGAGGGGGCTGCATAATGTCAGAATTGACACTCTATTGTTGAACGACGTCCATCGAGCGAGTGACTGCTCGACTACTATCCCTTATTATATCTTACACTAATATGATTAATATTTTTAGCTGTTCACTTATAGTGTAGATATAAATTGAGGATAAGAAAATGATGCGTTCCTGAAGTGACATCGTAAACCGAACCAGAATGTGTTGATAATTAAATCGGCGCGATAAAGAATCGCTAAGTAAGTAATATCTCCACTCGAAGCCCGTATGTAAGCAACACTTATCTAGAAAACAATTTTATTCAATTATATCTGCCAGAAAAACTCGTTCTTTAATAGATAGATTTACATCTCGATTGAATTTTAATTGAGTCAACGAGCGAGTGCACTCCAATAACGGAGTAAGTTAATTATAAAAGGCAATTGATTTAAAAGGAGCCGTGTCGTGGCCGCGGTATGAGTAACAGAAAAAGTTTTCAATTTCACTAAAAGGGACTGGTTTGTGTCTCAGAAGTCTCGTCTGGTTATCGGCTTGTAATGTATGAAGTTACTCGCCGCGGCTTTATTTTATAACTCACTTCACGTAATAGGCTCCAAGTTGCTTTAATTCACTTTGCCCCTCGTCGCGCGAGGCGTTTACTAATTTAGCTTTACAACTCATCTCGGAAAAATATATTTTGGGAGTTGGAAATCATGACGTTAATCACGGGATGGACGCTAGTGGATCCGCCAAATTAAACAACTATACGGGAACAGAGAGATAACGTCATAAATTCATCCATAAACATGCTTCATAAATTATCACGACAACGATTTGGAACATTTTACAACGGCTATCAACGATACTTTACGATCAATAGGGATGTGACTGCATCGCGACTCATAATTAATACGAGACGTTTGTTTTATCATCTAATAAAAAATCAGCAGAATTTGCTATTGGTGATGTTACAACGCGTCGTTACACTCGCGTTACGTTAACACGCCAAGTACGGTTAAGTATTCATAAAAGCTTTCAATTTTATTATATCGAGATACAAAGTTGGCATAACTGGTTTACTCTATTTATGGATTTGCTATTCAATCTATTTAAAATTAATTTGAAATTGTAACTTGGTCAAAGCTATTAGACTACTTCAAATGAACACGTCAGTGAATGTTTTAGTAATTACTATTCTATTAACTTGCTTTTAATTAAAACGATTGACTTAATCATGGAATGATTTAAATTAAAATTGGATCTGATTAGAAATCCGAAACTGTAATAAGATGTGGTGTTATGAACAAAAGATCGCGTGGGAGCCGGTCAGCCAGCGCAAGTTATAAAAGACAACTTCACCAAACCAAATTGAGTTCGACATCTCAAATAGATAAAGCGATATCTACCCGTTATAAAGCAAACTTTATAGTTTTGTTTTTGGCAGTTTTGACACAGCTTCTATCTACTTATTTGTTCCTTCAGCTGCATCTAACTGAGGTGAAACTTTTAACTTGTCCGACGTATATTCCACCTGAGTATCACTTACTTGGACTGTCGAGGGACTTTGTTTATTATCTAACACTGCGTTTTGTTATTCTATTGTTAGATGGTCAGATTAGTTTTCTTGGAACGTTTCTGTTCAGTTATAGGACGGTGTCACGGACAGATATTGAAGTTAATTTCGGTGAAGTAACAATTACCGCGCATTGTTTGGGAGCTGTTACAGACGTTCACGGTAACATTTTACGAGATTGCCTCGCCGGAGATAAGGGCATTGTGCTCCTCCTTCAGGACGCCGGGGTGACAGGAGACACCTGAAAACAATAAACACGAAATTGCCACAATAATCGGCCCTCATGATCAGCACAACGACTGTCAGACAATGGGGCAGATTACGCGATAGGGGTTTAACCGAATAGCAGCTAACTCGATTATGCGGCCATCCGTGATTGTGTTTGAGCCTATTAATGTTTGAATTTCGTTATATTATTGCGGCGGTCGGGTGCCGCCGCTAATCCAATATGGGTTGGTATTAACGAAATTCCGCGTCGAGTTCGCGGTCGCCGTTCTGTGGCGCGCGACTGATAATACTCTCACATTCGTGTTCTAATAGCCCATCGTCTACTGATCACCTCGTTCACGGCCCTTTGTAGCACGAGATAAGAAATAATGCAAGATATTATGGATAAGTTAATTACTCCCTTTTATAGGCTTTCAAATCCAGCTCAATAATTATTTAATTTTACGTTTTGTTGACTGCCCACTATGTAAATGTATAATTACAGGTTTCGGTACAAAAACAAAGAATAAAATCAGAGATGTACTTACAGTAGATTACTTTTCGTATTTCGGAACACAAAGTATTCTCCGTCATTGAAAATAAAAGCAATCCACAACTGAAACTCAAAGCTACCTGTGAAAATGGAAAAAAAAACAGTGTTCTTGCACACAGTGCATCGTTGCAAGAGGTTTAATATGAAAGTGCGTGCGAACATCCTTTGTAGCGCGGGACCCGCCCGGATGTGACGTAGGAGGGTGTGAAGTACAGCACCGCGGCCCACGGCCATACCTAGATTAAAGAACAACTTAAAGGAAAGCAATCTGCTAAATAAGTACCAGTGTTGTTAATACGGTACGGATGGTGCTCTACCTTGAAAAATATAGTTTTTTTTTTGTGAAATATGTGACTACATGAGTGTGTGTATAAAGTATTGTATTATTAATTTAAAAAAATGTAATTTTGTGGCACGTATCAAAAAACCTAGTCATGGCTACTTTAGCTAGTAGAGCCCTAAGGGTTTTATGTTTAATTAATTATAATATTTTCTTTCTCGTGTCTCATTCTCATTAACAATCAATAAAAATGGTAATGGCAACTTCATTTAGATTACAGCAAGCCGCTCCTTAATTCTGCTTTTAATTTTAAGCTAATTAGCAACAAAATCGTTCGTGTTCCGCACATTAAAGTGTGCAAAAAGACTGGAGTGGAGCAACATTCGTAGCGTTGTTAGTTGGTTGAATTATTTAGCTTCTCGTCTCGTTACTTTGCGTCGTTTCCGCAGGTGTGGCAATCATATTGTCTCTCAGTCTCATCCGAACGCCGGCAGAGTGTAGGAGAGGTGGGGGGGGGGGGCAGTGGGGGGTGCCGGTACTGAAGCCCCGTATTCCCCTCATCGCACCGCTTATTCTTTAATCTCGCTGATGAATTATGATTAGCGGAGTGCACTCAATCCTATTAGTGTTGCCTGTCTCGAATAATCTTCTGGAAGATTTCTTTTCTTTCTATTTTCGAACGTCAGTTTTAAACTTTTGGAACTTAGATATTTTTACAGAAAAATACGAGATGCACATACCAAACAGATGCAGTCTACATTTGTCTACAGGAAAAACAAATCGCAATGATCTAGTGGGAAATTTGGTTGGATACAATTATTTAACTTAATGCAGTTACCTGAACTGAAATACATTCGAAACGTGCATTAAAATTCGTCGGAAGCCTAACAAAAACCTTTATGGCCCGTACAGAGCCACGTAATAGCTCGCCGAGGGACCACAAACTCCGATTATCCAAACAGAGAGCTCCCGAAACAGCGCTGTGAAATTTTAACGTGTAATTGATTATGAAGTTGGCCACTAATGGGCGAAAATAGTTTCTAATTTGGAGTGTGGTGGCAGCGCATAATTGGTCTCGGACCGCGTCTGTGTTAATCATTAACGTCGCTCCGGTGCGCCGGATGCGGGCTCTCAGCGGCCCGCGCCGGCCATCCTTCAATTTCAGCCGCTGCAGCGCCGCCCGCGCTTCAACGATACACCGCTGTTTTATCCCATTTAATACCCAACAATTTTACGCTGGACGTGAAGCGAAATTACTTTTGCATAGTTTTTGTCACCCTCGTCCACGGCTGACATTCGTAAAATCCTAATTCGTGCGTATTGACGTTTCGAAAGTCACCGCTAATGGAAGGCGTGAGCTTTTTTGCTTGAGCTGCGTCTAATCTCGGTTGGTTGCATTCGCCACGGGTTGTTTTCCGAGTGGCGTAGCGTGTTGCTGTCACCGCTCGGTAATTATTCACGAAGGCTCGCTTCACGGCCTGTCTACTTCGCAAAAAATGTCGCATCGATACTTCGGTCGTGCTCGTGCACTACCATTCCATTGACCGAAGGCCTCGCATTCATTCCGTTCTTGTTCTTTATTATAAGTTCTTGGTACTTTACCGTGTTCGATGAATCCGATTTGAGTTGTATTGTTGGGATGGTGACAGCCTGAGTTAGTCTATAAAGGACTTCAACCAAAATGGGCTAACCGTGAACAACCCTATTGGGAAAGAAGGAATTCATTAATAATTTAGTAATAATATTTACTGAACATTGGTCCCTATTCGGGAGTGTCAATATAAATAATATTAAAAACGAATAAAAAAGATTTTTAATTGATTTGTATTTGTACGGTGACAGTGGCGTTGAGTTAGGGTTGCCTAAAGAATAAAAACACAGAAAAAATAATATCGATATTTTTGATGTTTCGATTCGAGAGCTTCGAAAAATTCAAATGTTTTCCTGGAAGACCAAGCTTTGCTCTGGTCGTTGGAGGGTTCATCACCAGCATCATCTTAACCTTACATGAATAAAAAGATATACTTTACGTAGAACAACATTTTTTTTTGAGATGGTAAAATCATCCATTTATTTCTCCCGCTCTAGGGTGGAGCGGAAGGGCGTGTCAGACTTTGATTGACTAACACTGTTCAAAGAGGAGACTTACCGCCATGATTATAGCATGCCCACGTAGAACAAACGTTGAAAGTCGTTTAGCCTAAATCGGGGAAAAATATACACATCAAAAGTGTCTAGGGATCAAGCATTTTTATGCGGATTTCTTGAGATTGAGATGTGGCTTTGTAATAAATTTATGATTTTATAAATTTATATGGATCCTTTTTGGTGCATTTCATAATTTGAATCAGGAACTCTCAATCAAATTCGAGTAAAAGATGAAAATAAGCTGTCAATATTTTCCCTATAAAAACATACAACGCATTGAAGACATTATTAGTGCTACTGTTTCCCTACTACTGATTAAAACCAACGTTATTATGGAGCGGCGACGTCATTTAAGCAGGGAAGAAATGCTCAGAGCCGTGGGAATGATAGAAGCTGGTTCCCGGCAACGTACTGTGGCTTTAGCTCTGAATACAAGTCAGAGTGTTATCAGTCGACTTTGGACACGTTACCGAAGCACTGGTACCGTGGCTGAGCGCCATGGAGGACGGTATCGCTGCACCACACGGAGACAAGACCGATACATTCAAATCTTAACTCGAAGAGCTCCAACAATAACCGCCATGATGTTAGCCGTGAGGCTTCATCACTCTTCAGGGAACTTAATTAGCGACCAAACAGTCAGAAACCGCTTGCATGAAGTGAACCTTCATTCCCGAAGACCGCTACGGGTACCACCTATAGCAATGCACAATCGTAGGATTCGATATCAATGGGCTCTTGAACACAGAAATTGGGCAGAAGAACAATGGCGTTTCGTGTGCTTTTCTGATGAGTCTCGTTTTGGTATGAGACCGGATACAAGACGTATACGACACTGGAGAACCCCTGGACGCCAACAGCGATTAAAATCCTGCCAGGAAGTCCATCCTTATAGTGGTGGAACCATCATGGTATGGGCGGGTATTTGGATCGGCGGAAGAACTGAGTTGATTTGGATCAGAGGCAACCTCAACGCTCAAATTTATGCTGAGACGATTGTTTCAGACGTCATCGTTCCTCTACAAGTGCAAATCGGTCCCTTATTTCAGTTAATGCATGATAATGCACGACCGCACACCGCAAGAGTTGTAAGACAGACTCTCGCCGCAGCTAACATCAATGTCCTGCCCTGGCCTGCTCAGTCGCCAGACTTGAACCCGATTGAGCATGCATGGGATATGCTACAGAGAAGAGCTCTGCCGAATATGGAGGGTATCCAGTCGCAAGAAGACCTTTTTTTGTTGTTGCAACGAACATGGGCGGCCATTCCACAGCGTGATTTGGATGAACTCATTTTGAGTATGCCAAACCGATGTTCTTGTGTTGTTAGTGTTCGCGGTAGAAACACGGATTATTAATTGTTTAAGTTACCCAATAAAATTTTAAAGAAAACTGTTATTTCAGTCTTTTTTTCGAACTTTAATGTTAGTGGTTCAAATGTCAAAAATCCCTTTATTAGGAAAATGGCAAATTTCTTTATTAATGCAAAGGTGACTTGGTTTATCGTTACTGTGACAAACGAAAACACTTTATTTGATGAATCCTTAAAGAAAATTTTAATTAATATCAATCAGGAGAAAAGTTATTGCAAAAATATATGTTGATCCCTAGATACTTTTGATGTGTGTAGTAAGAATCGTTCGTAATTGGTAATTCGCCTTCGTTCGTTTGGGTTTTGTTCGTCGTGGTAGCGGGTATTATTAACACGTGCTTTTCTTGAAGATTCTTATTGGAATGCGGCGTGGTCCATAACCAAAAGAATTACGCAAAACAAAACAGCACAACACGATGGAATCGATTTCAAATCGAGTGTTCGACTGACAGTGCAGAGAACTGGCAACACTGACCCAGACCCGATTGTCAAATTGTCAATGTCAAAATGTCATTCGCTTATCGCTTTGCGTTTGCGCTCTTTTTCGTATCGTATTATGAATATTATTTCGACTTTAGCTATTTTTGACGACTTGTGCTGTTCAAAATGGATTCTGATGATTTTCTAAACGACGACCCCGGCTCACTCTCGGACTCAGTACCCGCTTCAAACGTTAACCCTAGCATTTCTCCGAATAATGAACCCGCTTTACATGGACTTATTTATATTATTTAACCAATTTGATACAAAACTTCTTATATATATGTTGTCTTCCTACTGTAAGCCACTCAATAAAATCAATAATAGTGCAATATATTTATGTTCATGTTCAAGCCCAATCGCCATACAAAGTGGTTGATGTCCTTATAGAACTTACTTTACAGCTTGTTAAAATTATTTTATTCTTCAATCTTCTTCTTCTTTGCGTGTCCCAGGACTCAAATAATAGCCGACTAGTATATAGCCACCTGCACAGCTCTTTCGTTGGCTTCTTTTAAATCCAGGAAGGTGCAGGTTTTCTTCAATGAACAGAAATGTATTATCATAAAATTCTAACATCCTCTTGATAATGATTTACTCTTACTTTAGACACTTGATGAGAGGTATTTTTATGTAATAAATTTAATTTACTTTACTACGCATTTATATACTATTAAAAATATGACTAATTGGGTATTGCCATGCGTTTGCGCCGCAGTTCGTGAAACTCGAGCGCTGCAGTGGTCTTACCCACATCCGTATTTTGTATTAAATGTGTCGGTGGAGAGGCAATAAACCATTGTTATTATATAGGTGCAATTAAACGATTCGCCACACTTGATTAGGTATACGTATTTAACCGCTATTCTTAGTGGAACTGACTCACAACAGAGTTGATTAGCTTCCTCTGTAGATTAAACAAACAGTCATTGACACTATTTGTTGGCGTGGTGCTGTGGTGCTGGTGTGCACTTCCGCTCGATATCCGTTCGCTATTATTTATGGCGGCCGATCGGACGCACTCTCGAAAACACACAAAAATAAGAGTCGCGCACCATTCGTCACGGACCTTACAATAGGCCGCATTGTTTCAGGCACGTTGGCTCATAATACCCGAATCCGTTGTACTAGAAAACAAGTTTGTGCGTGGACAAAAAAACGAGTGGAAAGGTCGCACAGTCGTAACCGGCGCGATTGTCGCCAACAAAATAGTGCGAGGCTGCACCAGTTGCCAAATTTAATTGAATTGTATTTAAAATATTAATTAAGCGTGACGACGCTGCGGTCCGTGCTTGACTTTATCGCTGCTTTTTTCGGCGACACGATCTCAATTACAGTTTTTTATTCTTATTTTTGTACTTATTCGATATTTTAAGGTACATAATTTGCTATAGTTCAGAAACGCCGAGTCGTGTTTCACGTTCTCATTAATCGCTTGAGTAGTTGTGCTAATTTTTTCGAGAAATATTACAGGCGATAAATTTCATGGTTCTGGAGTTTATGCTGTAACATAAAGTGGTCTGAATGAGCTGTACAGTTCTGAGGCGATTACGTATTGTGACTTATGATTCAATATGAATGGACCGCGATACGACTGAACTTGATTTGTTGCCAAGGAATATACACAAACGGGATATTTTTTGTGGTTTCTTTTACGGTATATTTATAACTCAATATCGTTTTATGTTTTACTTATATTTGTGGTTAACTGAATGCAAACACTTTCAACTTATGTGACTCTATTAAGAGGTTTCCATTAACCAATTTTCCTATTAGGGCTGATAATGTATTTAAAATTATAACTAACATGATGTTTATTTGATGCAGTGCGAGAGGCGAACACCTCAGCAGGCGAGCGGCGGCAGTCCGACGCTGGGTTCACACATGCTCGCCATGGAGGTCCAGAAGGAGGCGCGCGCGTCGCCGCTGCCTGCGTCCGCGCAGACCGGCACCTCCTCGCAGCCTTCTCAACCACCTCAACCACAGGTATACATCGATTTATAATACAGGTGTTCTCACCATTCAAGCTGTATGGTGAGCATACAAGACCGTATCGCGACTCTGATAAAAGTGTCAGCAGAATACGTTTTCGTAGCTCGTAGCAGCAGTCGTAGATTTCGTAGCACTAATTTATTATGAATTTGCATCTTCTAGTTGAATTAGACTATTTTTAGCAACAAAAAAAAATGTCATTTTAGAATGCAAAACCAGCTGTAATTTCGTCTTCTTCATGATCTCCATGAAATTATGAATTTGGTTTCTTTGCTAGGGGCAATAATCAATTTTGTCGTTGCATAATCGACAGAGAGCTAAGACACAAACCTCCTCTTTGTAGATGGACTGGCCCAGTGCGTGTTTATTGGCTATTATGTCACTGGCTTATGTTCAATTGTTTTCTTCCTTGTGTCAGATTTGCGCTGGATGCAGCAAGGTGATCACAGAGCGGTACTTGCTGAAGGCTCTGGACCAGCTGTGGCATGAGGACTGCCTCAAGTGCGGCTGCTGTGACTGTCGGCTTGGGGAAGTTGGGCATACGCTGTACACACGAGCCAACCTGATCCTCTGCAAGAGGGACTACTTGAGGTGAGCAAATAAGATGATTAGATAGCAATTATAGAAATATTGCCAAAGAATGTTTGATGTGTCTGTATGTTATCTGAATAAACTTCAGATAGCTACATCCTGAACGGACAACTTTTTTGTCGTTAAATTAATTGACACGAAAAGAAGAAGAATCGGGGTTGTTAAATAGTAATATTTTTCAGTCCCTATTTGATGAAATTGTACCTTGAAATGAATTTAGTGCAAAATGGTGGATAATTTACTTATAAATAGAAAGTGGTTAGGTAGCATTCCAAGTGGAGGACTTATGACTACTTCTCAATATTAGAACGAAAGTTAACCTTTACCTGTGAGCTTAGTCGCAAAATTAATTTGACAAACCTGAACAAATTTGACCTCTTCCTCCTTGCGTCGATTCCCTAATGCTGGAAGTGATGACCACCTCAAGTTCTTGAAACTTGTTGATGTTCCTCCACCAGTATCTACTTTAGGCAACAAGCACAGCTTCCGAAGCGCTCGAAGTTTAACGAGGTGCGGATTTTCTCTTGATTTACTCTAGAACTAAATAAATATTCTTTATTCAACAGGCTGTTTGGCAACACTGGCTACTGCGCGGCGTGCAACAAAGTGATCCCTGCGTTTGAGATGGTGATGCGTGCACGCAGCAACGTGTACCACCTCGAGTGCTTCGCTTGTCAGCAGTGCAACCATAGGTATGTTTAGGAAAAACATCTACTTAGAGCGGATTTCACTAATGTTACTGAACGAAACTGAACGGGGGCTTTCAAGAGCTGTTTGTGTCAATATTCCATATCAAATAGCACGGACAGCTCTTGAACGTAGTTTAAAAGTGTTGACCATGTTTTGTTTCAATGGTGTAATTCACCCTTAGGCTGCAACCAGACCGCGGCCAATCGATGATATTGTAACACATGATGTATTTCATTCTCAATATCACAAGACGTATATTCATTAAGTGGCAAATGATGGTGAATGAACGACGGTCAAAAATAAGGGTACAGTCAGACCGCCAGCTGATGCATCCATCAGCTGCGGTCTGAATGCCCTTACCCTTATTTTTTTAGAAAAACCTCATTTTTGTGGAGTATCGTGTTCCTCTTTAAAAACAGTACGGTGAGATAGTTCATTTCTATAGTTTGATATTTCACGTTTACGCCCGACTACTATTTCCCTAATTAAGGCTACGAAATTAGAGGTAATAGGTAAAAGATTGCAGAAAAGAAAACAACTGGCCTAATTAGCTCGACCACGACGAAGTTTTTCATAATTATCGGTGTTGTCGGCATTGAAAGTATGAAAATAAACAAACTTTAATGAACAGAAGATTTCTATTTACATCAAGAAGGTAAACTTCATTACAACTTACTACTATTTCGGGATTATTACAAAAAAAAAAATACTTAAAGAAATTAATCTTACAAATGTTTATCATCACAATTCCAAAATTTTATTCCGTTATTTATTATAGCCGAAAACTAAACCGGTTTCATCGATATTAAACCCCACTTTTAAAGAGCAGGATAAAAAATCCAGTAAACTATATTGAGTGAAAGGGATAGAGATATAATGTAAGAGCAGTTTAGATTGTTTATTCATCTCACGGACACTGAAAACGCGATTAAATTTTCCGCTACATAATAAAGTCAAACGCAAGGAGAATGCGTGCCTTTGTATAAACATTTAATATCCAGTGTCCATAAATTGTGGGCCTTTTTATTTATTTTTATATTTACGGTATTTGCAGGGTATAGTGTTTCAAGCAAAAGTTGTGATTACATAGACAAAGTTAAAGCGATTTTCTTCTGGAAAATTGATTGAATCCTATACTTAACGTTACATACTTTTACTATCAATTAACAATTGAATAAAGGAGATTACCCACCCTCCATACATTTTTGGGCTAGTTTCAAAAGTAAACTTATTATTTGAATAGAGCATATCATAATACACATTTTTTATTTTCACACCAAAGTCGTAAGTCAATCCACCGAGTAGTTTTTCAACCACAAAATATCTGAGATCACCCAGATCTGGCAATTTTTTTTGCCGGCCAACAAAAAAAAAATATTTTGTTTATTAAATTTATTACTTTTGATTACTCTCTCTTTCTCCCTCTAAAAGAGATAAATATATCAATCAGATCAAGATATCCTTGTAAAAAAAGTTAGTTTATACTTACTAATAATTTTATGACAATGAAGCTAGAAAATCGCTCCCCGGACTTGTCTCAGAATATAATAGCATAAGACGTCGTAATTCATTTGGCTGTACTGCCAACTACAAGACGGATAAGCTAATCAATAGTCGCGACAAGTCTGTTTTAATTAAATCCATCTGATAGCCACCGGCCACAGTATGTCAGAGCACGTTAGATTGTCCTTCGCAGCCAACCTGCTCAGTGCGTCAACACCCTAACGTAGGAAAGCAAATAATATAGGTAAACGTTACTTCATTTCCTCGCTGCGCTGTGTTCGTATTGCATTCGGGATTAATAAATGGCGTGTGTAGCCCTTCAACAGTTTGATTAAACTTTGAAGCTTTAGTAACGTTGCTTCTATGTCTGTATTAAAATGTTGTAAAATATGCAGAATAGAATGTATGAAACATTCTAGTTTCCATATTTTACGACTTAATATTATTTAAGTTTGTTTGTAATTTATGTAGATGGCTTAATAACTATTACTGAAATGTTAGGAAATCGTTATGGTTTATTGAAACTATTCTAATATACATACACCCAAATCACACTACAAGGTCCTAAACTTGCCATAAGTAAGTTGCAAAACCAAAAGACAAACAACCAGTAAAGATGCACCAAGAAACGACCCTCTGAAAGTAAACAGTTCATATCAAAGCACTTTACGACTTGCCTTCTGAAACACATGCATATATTTAGACCAGCTTTAATATTTCTCCAAAGTAACATTGTCCCGACAAAGAGATTTCTTTACTAATCAAAACATATGAATACTCTTCGACTGTTTTATTCAATTCAATTGTTCGGTGCACGACATTGTCAGCCGGCCCGGATACCGCCGTCCGTATTCTAGTCTCGAGCTCTCGACTCACGTTACCTGAATTTGCAAGGGAAACCCATTTTGTTGGTATGTTACAGTATAGTCTGAAACGTTTTGGGGTTTAGTTCGAAGCCGGCTTTGATTTTGTAGTATTTTTATAACATATTTAGTTACGTTTGTAGTGCAAAATTGACGAAAATTGTTAGACATTTAACGAATAGCATTCCACTGTCTTTTTTTAGTCCCAAAAATGTCGAGTAAAGTTCAGAGTAGGGGTGCAGGCGCGAAAACGGCAATTTTCGCCGGACTGCGTCCGTTTAAATAATAGAAAGGTCGCGAAGATTGGAGCCGCTCTGAATGGTTTATATGTCACTTGTGAACCTTTCCCGTGTTAGTAGATCTCGCGCGACATTCTCGCCAAATTATATATTCATTCGAGTGCTTTTAGAATCCAGACTCAACAGTTGGCTTCGTATTACGCAAAGCGCTGTAACTTTGTCTTAAACATCTGGAAATTGGTTTAACTTTCATGAAATAACAGTGTTGTTATTTCGTGTAGTTATGTAAGTTGTGCGGTGAAAATACGTATTTCACTAATTAGCTCTATTAAAGCTTGATAAACATTCGACAACAACGGTACGCCACGCGCCAGTGCAAACTATTAAATATCACGTACAAATCAATTTCCACGCCGGGCAGAAATCTGAATCCAATTTGCAGGCTGTCCGATCGGAGCGGACGGCAGATATCACGGGCGAATATCGCTAAACGGCTAAATAATTTAGTAGCAATCTGGCGGCGAGCGGCGGCGGCGGCGCGCCCGCGGCGGAAACCGCGTGCTGCGGCCCGCACGCCCGCGCCGCCTCACCCGCGCCGCCTCTCGCCGCCGCTTGTCGCACGCACCGGCAGCCACTATCTTCACGCTGTTATGACTTGCCATTACAATTTGTGCAAATATTTCAAATTGTGGCAGCAAGTCATGTTTATTGAAAATCGACAAACACCCCTCTATGGAAAATGTACATCTGAAAGCGATTCGAGCAGTCAAAAACCGGAGCTTTTGTGTCTTGGATAGACAGTGAAAGGTTTTTTTTGCTGCTGATTTTGATCAGTACATCCTGATGCTTTTGTCTTAGTGCGGAGGGAGTAGAGCCCATGTACACGTTCGTTTAACGTAAAACGTCAAACTTGGCTTGGATGCCGTCGCGACACAATGGCGCTTCGAACAAAGCTTAACTTGCACCCAGTCATTAAAATTTCGTTTTCCATCTTTTCCATTACGCAGCTGCAGACAAAAAATAGCGAAATAAAAAACGACGAGCCCAAAACAAAAGTCGGGAACGAAGAGAACAGGAAATAAAGTTAATTAAGAGCGGCGAAATCGACTGAGTTGCGGTGGAAATTGGCCCCTTAAAAAAGAGACATTTGTAGCGGAGCTATTGCGCTTAATTTTTGTGACAAGTGAAACAAAAGAGTTGGCAGGGTGGCGGAGACGCGGGGGTGCGGGCGGCGCACGGGGGTGAGACCGAGGGGAGATAAGGTCGCCGTTATCACCGGCGGTTCCGGGCGGCCAGTGGCGAGTCGAAGGCGATACCTTTTGTTTTGCCACATTGAGGGATGCTCGCTTGCGTGACGTTATCGTGCCTCCTTGGCTCGCGCTGACCTTTCCACTCATGATAGTAAATTTTCTTTCCTAGACGTTTTGTGGTTTACTTTTTGGGTTTCGTTTCATCAAAGTAATGATGTTCGCGATTAGATCGAAGCGTGTCTTATTAGAAATAGGATGCGTATAATTATGAACCTTAATAACTCGTGGGTTGTGTAGTAGGTTCCGGTTAACCGGTAGATCGCTAATTGGATCTTCCCGCTTGTAGCTCGCTTATTTTATGTGTTTCAACTAATTATGAGTTTGTCGTAATTAACCCAGCGAAGTCGATAACGATGTTTAACGGGAAAGTTCAGCACGAATTAAACAAATGATTTGATAGAAACACAAACTTGCAATAGTTGATCTTAAACATGTACTAGTCTTGAGTATTTTAGTAGATCCAGCTATCGCAGTTGTATTTTTCTAGGTGCTATAACAGCATTTATACATGCCTATGATAGGCTACTGCTGCTATATTCTTAAACACTAACGATAAGATTATTGGCTACCAAAATTCTCTGCTGTCTGTGAAAAATACCTCATTAGTAGATACATTTCAAATTTTCATCCCGTCATGACACACATCAAACAAAACTAAAAAGACACCACACTCACAAGAATTCACTTAGCAACACTAGACTAGACCAAAGTTACTTGATCCTTGCCATATCAGGACATTTAAATCAATGAGCTGCATCGTTTGTCTAAGGTTCTGCGTGGGCGACCGGTTCTATCTGTGCGACAACAAGATTCTGTGCGAGTATGACTACGAGGAGCGCCTGGTGTTCGCGAACATGGCTTACAACCCGCCGCCGCTTGCGCACCTCAAGAGGCAGACCACGCATCTGCCGCCGCCACCGGTAAGCAACAACACTCTTTATTTAAGATTCTCATGTATTTCAGTCTACTCTAATCTTCACTGTGTGATCTAAAGTTTTGGATTTTTCTTTTTGTGAATAGAATGGCTATTTGGCCATATGTGCGTAACTTTGTGTGTAATGATTCACATTAAGGTTTACAACTTGTTCAAATAGAAGTTGAAAATCTCATTGAAACTGTAACTGATTATGAGACTATACCCTGAATTCAAACAAGACAAGATCTAGATCTTGTTTTAGATACCACACGTGTCTGGAGTTGATAGCCAGGAAATTAATTAAATAAATTTTCTACAGACAAGCAACGCGATGAGCGGTTTGATGAACGGCTCGAGCCGCTCCGGTGATCTGAACAACAACATGTCGGGGTCGTCGCCGGCGCCGTTCGCCGCCCCCCCGCACCTCAAGCCCCTCGGCCTCTCGGCGTCCAGCTGAGATTATAGCGCGTGAGACGCGGCCCACCCCTACGCCAAGTATCAACACTAATCACGCGTACTCTACGAGACAATCGATACTATAAAGTTGATCAGTTGACGTTGCAAACGAACTATTCAGTGTTTAAAACGCAGCTATATTAAGACATCGTCTTATAATCACTGGACTTGACATGTTTCTAAATGTTTAAACTAAAGCAAAGTAAATGCCAAACTGTAGTTAGTGTTTCTGATTGTTTATGAACAGCACATATTAATTAATTAACCTGCATTTTCATGTCATCATTTCTCGAATAAAATAAGATATTATGTTGTTAGAGTATGTATAAAGGAAAGTTGTTTTAGTTTGTTAAAATCTCAGAATTTGATCTCAGATGAGCAATTATGCTGAATTAGGATATAGTTAGAGGATCATTGAATCTCCTTTTTGTGTAAATCTGTTAAAAGTTGCAATATCATGTCTGTATTTTTCTCTTTAATGTATAATGTGTGAATTGACTGGTACGGATAACGATACAGTGCGATTTTAGCTAAGGCTGTGAATATTGACAGCGGTTCAGATGCTCAGTTGTAGGGATAGTGGTGAACTAATTCAGTGATGTGAACGTTTTGGCGGCTCAACCGCTGTAGTGAGCGGTTTGAACGCGCATACGAACCGCTGAATGTGTGTCCGGCCTAACGCAAGATATTCACGAGTGCGGGTTTTAAGACTGCCGAATTGTCGTCTTTGAGGGATGAAATGTATTTTAGAATAAATATCAGTGTTAATGTAAATATTATAATCATCTATATGTACGTATTATAGTACAATCAATCGAGTCTCAAATTGTTTAGGTATATTTAATGATCAAATACTTAGTTATTTTCAAATATTTTAGTTTTACTCTGGCTAAGCCGCGGAAGAAAATTAATTTAAATGATCAATTTTCGAATACATTTGTTATTTCTTTTTGTATCTATGTATATTAACTGTTAAGTTTATTATAGACATTGTTACGATGTTTGTATTATTTATGTAAATAGCTCACTTTAAGTAGATTATTGTATATCTATTATTATACAATGGTGAATATAAAATATTTGGATTAATTAGTAAAATGTGGATAAATGTGTTAATGAAAAAAAAACATGATTCAAAATAGTTCAAATTAGTTCTTTTAATAATATTTAAAAAAACTTGTCGTCGTCTTCGGATGATTTATGAATTGTTTGCATTTAATTATGTACAGTCGTCAATACTGTGTATTTTAAAACTATTAATAGTCCATGCTCTATATGAGAGTGTTTAAATAAATAGACGTTGTAATGTTAATTATTGTGAATCAGGTCTTTTATTGTCAGCAGTTGTAACTAGTGCATGCATTCGATAGTACTTGGATGTGTAATTATTCCGTAGGTGTTATGTTGACGACTGTACAAGCTCATGCATTCCTGTAGAGAGACGCACGTTGTGTGCACAGACACACACATTTGTATAAATATAAGTGTGCAAGTTCTCTTTTAACCAATGATACGACCAAAGATGTAGCTCATTAAAGCCTTGTTCAAGAATATATCTTATTTTATTTCTTAACTATTTTTTTACCTACTGCCTACCTTTTAAATAGAATAGTTAGGTGTCATTTTGATAAAAAAATATCGTATTATCTTTTAAACAGATTGGATCGACTTCGGACCATTGGTCGACCAGAACAACGCCATCAACAAACAATATATTTCTCCAAAGACCGTGACCTTAAATAAAACCCAATAAAGCATCAATTGAAAAGAAAATGCGTCCAACAGTCGGAGTGAGCGGTAATTCGCAAAGGTGCTATTTCAGTGGGCGAGAATAGAGAGCAAAGACGAGTTACTGAAGAAATACCAAACTTAAAATTGTCCCACTACACACTTTACGAAATACTTGTTAGTGCACTTTATGTTTACTTGTAGGAAATTAAGTTACTTACGGAAACCTTCAGCAACAAAGTGGTTTCAAGTAAATCAGTAAATTCCCTGACCTTGCATCGAACGCAATAAAGAACTTAATAAAAGAGAAAATGCGTTATCAACAGTCGGGGTTATCGGGTATTGTAAAAAAGTACTTCTTAAGTGGGCCATGGGTACCTAGAATGGTCTTCTGTGATACTTAATAAACATCAAATATATCCTGAATTTACAAACAATGTGCTATGTCAACTTATTAAAGTTAAAACTGTTCTGATTGACATATAAAATTATTTATTAAAGTAAGTTTTCCTCTGCAGTAGATTGTAATAGGCGACAACAGACGCTGACTTAGCCATCCGTACAAATACAATAAAGTAGCCAATGAAAGAGAAAATGCGTATCTGCAGCGGTATCGGAGCGGGAATTCGAAAAGATGCTCATTAAGTGGCCTGTGGGCGGGAATGGAGAGGACAGGTCCGACCACACCGAGCAGACTGCGGAGTGCAGACTGGCTGCAGCTACACCGGACTGTGATCGCTATTTCAGTAGTCTGTCTAAGTCCGATGTCCACAGTCAGATCCGGAGTCTAGGCCACTCGGTTTAAACGCACCTTACAACGGTTAAACGATATAAACATATATATTTTTTTAAATAAACAAGCTTTTACAAAATGAAAAGACAAAAGTTAGGTTTATCCATCAACATTGAACGCGTTTACAAAGTTTCGTGTCCGTATCGTTAACTGTTCAGGAGATCTCTCGTGAGGAGGCGATCCTGGCTGCAGGGTCAAGTCATGTCTACCATAAAAATGTATTGTCACCAGAACCAACGGTGGGTGCAAAATTTCAGCTCAATCGGTTGGGGGAACTAGTTTGAAATTCAGTTGCAAGATTTGACCAATACAAACTAACTAAGAAAGCAAGTTAAATAAAAGCTTATAAAGGTTTACCTATATTTACTGTATACCTATCATTTAAAATTACTTAAATGAAGTTTTCCAATAGATACCACCTACTATTTATTCTAGAATAACTACTGTGTCGCCTATTACACTCACAAATACAATAAAGCACCCAATGAAAGAGAAAATGCGTTATCAACACCCCAAGGTGAGCGGAAATTCAAAAAGGTGCTCTTTTAGTGGGCTGTGGCGAGAATGGAGAGCGAAGCGGTTTCATATCGGGAGCATAAAAATGTCGTCCGCCGCAGCATTGTCGTACTTACTGATAGCACCTGAGAAGCACATCGAAAATTATCGTAGGGATAGCAGAACAAGGCGGAAGGGAGTACAAGTTGAGAATTGACATTATACGTTGCTATCTGTAGACTGCCTCGTGGTCTGGTGGTCGCAAGCGCTACTGCTGAGCATGATGTCTTGGGGTCGATTCCCAGGTCGGGCAAAGTGTTATTGGGTTTTTCCATCAGGAATTTCTCAGTAGCAGCCACGGAGTCTAGATTCGTGCCCGGTTGATGGCAATAGGCTCGCCCTCTATTACATGGGACTTAAACATAACTGGCGAATTGTGGGTGTACTATTAGTTACACCTCTGCCTAACCCTTCGGGGATGACAGGCGTGATTTTATGTTATGTATCTGTGGAAAAAAGTGTCTTGGAGAGTATTTTTCTAAGGTAAAGACCATGTTATCGATAAAAAAAAAATCATACAAATCTACATAGTTGTCACGTCAATTTAGCAATTTATAATGTTTGAGCAGATTATAATGTTGATCACTTTTTAATTAGTTCTCAGAGCTCATTACTTAAAAACGCTTTACGTTTAATGCCTTTCCGAGGAAAACGTCTTGTTGACTTTATTATTGAGAGAGTAAGACAGTATACAGTACAGTGGGTACTTATCATGATTTTATTTCCACAAATCTGTTGCTGTTTATGCTAACGCTACAGCTTACAGTGAGCGTGCAAAGAGGAGAAAAATCACCCCAATTTCCCGACCCCCAGCCCTCATTGTCGGCCCAACAAACCCTGATAGAATTGTTATCGATGCCATCTTTAATTTCACCACTGTAAACAACCAACAACATTACATTCCACCACACGACTAACTTTAAAACGCAGTTTATCTTAATTTTATTTTCGGATAACTACTTTTTAGTATTTTTGGGCCATGTTACAGTTAAGTCCAATTTAAATCTTTGATTAAGTTGTTTATTTTGCGCTCGAACAGCTCAGCCATACTTATTGAATGCAACTTATTCATGGTTGATAATCGGAAGTAAGGAGTGTTCGAAATCCAGGAGAGCTCATTTAGCCATTGAGCTGATGAGCTGATTTAGCCCATTAATTAAAGGTGCGAGAAACAAGAGCTGGCTTTCAGGTACCTTTCCATTGCTAGCTGTCACTTTAATTGAGGAGTGATTACAATATAAAAATCCCAATCAATTCGTCATAAAGGGTTTTCATTCTCATTGAACAAATTGACACACAATACAAAACGATGAAACGAATCGCGTGCATTGTACACGAAGCGCATATTCATCTAGAAAGGGTTGACGATAAATAAAGGTGTGAGTTGTGACGAGCTCGCCAACCTTCGCAGCCGGCCTTCTCGAGCGTGAACGTCACAATGAGGTGCGTGAAAAATGGCTCCCACCGACGCGACGGCCCACAAATCATAACTGTGAAACCGTTTGGCAAAAAGAAAACACAAATAAACCAGCGTAGGAAGCCAGGCGCACACCACTGATGGCTTCTTGCAATAATTTCCGTTTTCAATGAACGCGTTTTTCTTTTTCTTATCATCGCACGAACTAGGATGGTTGGGAATAAATTGAAATACAAAATTGATTGTTGACTTTTCCCGGCCGCTTTATTACTGTCACAAATAGGAATGAGATTGAAAATTGCCTACAGCGAGACGCCGCCGCCGGCGGATTTGATGATTCTTCAATAATCTACAGACTAATGTGTATGATTCAGTTTATCTTCAGGACTGAGCGGACTGAAGCCATACTCTTATCGTTTCTGTTTTTAAGACAAATCTAATTGAATCGTTATCACTTGTTGCGATTGTAATTTCAGTGGAAGTTTAAAAGAAAATGGAAGTGCAAGAGTTAGACCGAGATGAGGAGATAGTGCAATCTCCTGGACGATTTATTAAGTTGTTGGCTCTGGTTAGAGCACAGTGGGTTACACGCGCTATCTTTCGATGGAAGAGTTTTCCACTGAAAATAAATTAGATTTCCATTGAAATCTTGATAACGGTGAATTGTGAAAGGTTCTTTATTTATTAGCATTTACACGTGTTACAGGCTACGCTCTTTTTTGTTCAGCTTAATTTGCAATTTGTGGGAAACCTGTTATAGTGACATGAATTGCTATGAAGATTACACTATTATGTCAAGACGAGTTTTCGTGTAGGTAAAAGTATGAAAAATATCAGGAAAGTGAAAAAAAGTACAAATCTATCTCCTTAGCTGGGCATAATTCTTTAGATTATCAACTTGCTAACTTAGTAATTCCTTAAAACTTTGAATACTTTTTATTTGAATTCTATCTCATACCATTTCGCTAAGGGTGACTACGCTACAAATATGTATGAAAAATTTAATATAAAATGTGCCTATTTATAATCCTTATCTTGATAAATAGTTGAGCTATTATTTTTACGAGCTATTCCCTGTTTACACTCCTTAATGCCCGGTCAGGATGAGTTAACGACAGTTGTCAGTTCTTTTACCCTCCAGCGGGGATTTATATAGGAAAATGCTTCTTACACAATGCCCATTTATAAAGATCCCCGGACTTCCATAAAAGTGCGTCAAATACACCAAGGCAACATAGAAGGAAAGAGGGAAAGGAAGGTCTCTCTAAACTGGGCATGCTATGCTCCCGATGCTCCTATTTTTATTTGAGTTTTAATTATTAAAAGTTTTATGAACTGCTTATTTCTTTTACGAGATTGTTGAATTAATTCCTTTTGTTTGTTAACTCGACCCTCCTTGTATCATCAAATGTTAAAAGTTGCGTTTGTTTTGCTGTAATTAATGTGCAGAATTGAAATTGTGATCTCTCTTTGCAAGATCCGCCGCTGGGACTGTTGCTATTCATAACGTTTAGGCGTTATGTATGGAGCGAAATAGAAATTGAATAAGATACGAAGAATAATAAGTCACGTCCTTCTTGAACGATAAATTCAAATGAATATGTTTTATATTCATTTCGATTGAGTGGTTATTCACAAATTTACCGTTATCACGTCCGCTGAATATCATAAAACATTTTAAAGTTCGCAAAGAGATATTCGAGAGTCGAATCTTCATTCGGCGCCGTGGCGCGTGGGTTCGCTGTAAGTAAATTTAACTTTAAAATATGCATAACAGTTTTCCGATGCGATCCCCTTTCGAATTTAAACACATCGAGTCGTATTAAGATACATTTCGATTCAGTGCACTTGGGAAGTTCGGGAAGAAAATGCTTTTCAGTTTAAAGCTGATGGTAGTTTACGTGCAAAATGTAAAGAAATAATGGGTTTTATCGAGAGGTGTTTGTGTTTAACATATAGGTACCAATACTAACTTTATGCACTATAATGTGTACGTAATTATAGGAGTCAGAAATTTCTAGCATTGGTCGATTGCGGGACTTTTATTACAGTCCGATTGTTCTGCCTAGCCTTTTCCCAACTATGTTGGAGTCGGCTTCCAGTCTAACCGGATGCAACTGAAAACCAGTATTTTAAATGGAACGACTGCCTATCTGACCTCCACAACTCAGTTAGTACTGTGTAATACGATATAATTTTTGTAAGACATCCTCTTGGTTGAGAGTCCCAATTAGGTACGAGGTAATTAAAAATTTAACGAAATATTAGACCCTCGCCGTGAAACATAGTCGGAAGAGGATCATTTTGTTTGTTTTGTTGATCTCGGGGTATATTACTACAGCAAAAACGCCACATTCTTTTCAAGTCCTAACTATGTAAGCTATAAAGTATATATTTATGAAAGGACAAATTCAACGCATAAGAAACAAATTACAAGAAGCTTGTAGACTTGGAACTTTAGGAAGTTAAGTGTACTTAACCGCGACTTGTGAAAATGCAAATAAGGAGCTTCGCCACGCCGACGCGCCAGCAGCCGGCCCGGACCCGGGATTTGTCTCCACCAGATATGATAATTAGTTTTACAGAGGCGAGAATTAGTAAGATACACCAAGGGTTGTCTTCATAAAAAAAAACATTCCTTTTTCATATTACAGGTTGTGTGAATGAAATGTTCCATGTGATGTTGACTTGTGGTTTAATCTTGTGAATTAAACTACAAGTCAACTAATTATCTTTATTATATGTATACATATCTAGAAATGATATCTACAAAAACGAATTAAGTTTAAGAATACGTGTAATGATAGTTGTACGAATAATGATCTGTTAAAGCGCAAAAATCGAGAAGGGCTGGATCAATTTGGATATTTTTTTCAATTATTCGTTGATGTCCGAGGAAGGTTCTTAAGCTTAATAAAGATAAAATTTGCAATAGTTTCGGAAAATCAAATTTTTCTTTTTCCTTACCACTTTATTATTATGAACGCAACCTTAAAATTAATATAAAGAAATAATTAAATATGGATATTAATGTCAAACCTACAAATTTTGTAGGTTTGACACTTTCCCTTTCTACGATAAACAGCTTAAGTTTGACAGTTTTTCAGTTTAGTATTCTTGCTTGTTTTAAATATTTGATCCCCGATTTAGTTTTAATTGATTGGTTTATTTTGTGTATTAAATATACACATTTTATACTCATGTCACCTTTAAGACGCTGGTAGAGTAATTTGAGTCAAAGAACTTGAATTGCTAGAAACCAGGCTAATTTTCAATCTAATCGGACTTCACAGCAACGTGAACAGCGAAATCAAATTAAAAGAATTCGACACATGCATGAATATGCTCAAGATGCCATGTCGTATGGCCGTCATTATGGAACAGCAGATTTATTCATCACATTCACGTGCAATCCGCAGTGGACGATAATCAAACTTGATTTATTCCCTGGTCAATCACCCATTGATCGCCATGACATCACGGCTAGAGTTTTCAAACTAAAGTTTAAATCTTTAACAGATTTCAATGTGAAACATGGCGTGTTTGGCAAGACATGCTGCTAGATGTATTCTGTGGAGTGGCAGAAACGTGGATTGCCCCACGCACATATTCTGATTTCTTTGGTTGAAAAGATAAGAAGTATTATATTATTAAGCGATTTCTCATAAAAATTTGGGCATTCTCCTTTATTGTTGGTAGGTATTACCGTAATTATTATTGATAGTCACTATATAAAGTGATCCCTCTGAATTATGTTCATTTTTTTTTTAATTATTGAGTTGTCTATGTTCTGGTGACCATAACTGGTGGCTTAAAACTAAATGGCATCACGACATGTGCACTTTACTTTATACCTCAGCGACGCCATCACTAGAACTTGATCAAAAAATATAAGTTTGTGGGACTGCCACTGTCGCCACAGTCTGACACAGTCACAGCTTTTGACAGAACGACGTCTGTCGGGTTAGCAAAATAAATCTATGGTAAAGTAAAGTTGGAGTGAAGTTGCTTATAAAATAACCATGGTGAATGAACTGATCCTATAAAATGATAAAAACGTAAATACTTGAAAGTCTTAAATGCAGAATATAACAAATTCCTTCAATATGGTCTGGAAACTTGTTAATGCTATTAGAGCAAGCTACGGCGGCGTTAAGCCTGGAACCTTACTTAATTCTACTTATTCGCCAAACTTCGGCACCAGCGCCGCCCCTGCACCCCCCTGGCACATCTCCGGTGCATACTCGTACTTAATATTAGCTAAGATATACATTATTGAAACAATGAGGAGCTCGTGGCTACATAATAACAGCCGCTTGGGTCGATCTTCAGGTTAAGCCGCGCTTGCCTAGGTTGGTCCGGGGATGGGTGACCACTCTTTACATACCGAGTTTTTTCCGTGCCTCGGACTGCACGATAAGCCGTTGGTCCCGGCTGTCGATTGTAGATCTTTGGTAGTCAGTGACGTTAGTCTGACAACCAGTCTTACCAAGGGGTATCATATTACCCAGTACTTACTGGGCTATGGAGGTCAGATAGGCAGTCGCTCCATGTAAAATACACTACTATTTTCATCTGCATCCGGTAAGACTGGAAGCCGACCCTAACATAGTTGGGAAAACGCTAGGCAGATGATGATGATTTACATTATTGAAACATGTTTTCAAATAATAAAAGGAATACCGAAAAAATTAAATTTTAATACTTTTTCAAACATAAAATAAAATGCACATTAAGTCCAACATGCCAAAATAATTAAGATTCCATAGAAAATACTTAAACACATTGACAGATTTGAGGTACTGCTCGAGTTGCTACTGTATTTTACTGGCTTGTGTCGTCGGGCTTGCACGGCAGGCTTCCGGCCATTACTATCTACTTCTTCTCCAAGACTCTTACGTCCATCTGGATATTTTTCGTTTGGCCAGAGCCGCATTTCGGTACCCTCTGCTTCAGAAACTGACTCGGTCGCGTTAGTATCATTGACTGACGGTGAAATCTTTGCTATTTTCACTTCTTCTGATTTTTCGCTTGTTGTTGGTGCCGTTGATGTAATTTCGTTGTCGTCTATTATCGTATCAGATGTGGTAGTACTGGCTTGAGGCTCAGAAGATGACCCGGCTGTCGTCAAAGTTGCTTTTAACTTCTCAGAAGATGTTTCTGTAGCCTCAGAAGATGCTTCCGTTGTCTCAGAATATGTTTTTGTTGTTGCAGAAGCTTCTGTAGTCACAGAAGGTGCTAGAGTAGTTGTGAGTGGATCTTTGTTGATTACGTCACAAATTTTTGAGCACTGTTCCTCTTGACATTTGTCCTCTGTACCGCAAGTAATAAAGTTCTCCCAGGCCGACAATAGTTGGTACAGATGAGGTTGCTTGCAGTCGTTATCTATATAGGTTTGAAGTCCAACTACTTCATTTTCACAAATAAGAGGTCCACCGCTGTTACCCTATAATGTAAGACATTGGAATTTGAAAAGAATTTAACATAATTATAAATGTTAAAACACAAGCATTTAAAAATAAAAGGTCCTCATCTGAAGCGACTTAGTTTAAGAGAAAACAGAATCGGTGGTTAGTCATGTTTGCACTTAATAAGGCTTCACGACAAAGTGTAACTTAATGTCTTCGGACTTTTTGGAAGCGCTAATGCCGAATCTAAAGAGATACTGTATCATTGACTGTTTCACTGCTGGGTTGTTGCATGTCTTCATTCTTCTATTGTAGCAGTCTACTTCATCTCGCCATCTTCACCTTCAACATCATTTTTTTCCTTTAGCGACCATTCTTACGTTTTTTTTTTTTCTAGCAATAGTCAAGGATTTCCGCGGGCAAATTGCGTCAAGGAACGGGACCAAAATATTTGATTTAGGAAAATCTAAAATCGTTTTTTGCAGAAATGTTTGGTTTAGTAAACTCACTTGGCAGAAGTTAGGGTCGTAAACTGCGTTCTTGTTTTCGTCGCTGTCAGCGGCACAAGTCATGGTGTTGCCAATGTAGTGAGACCCACAGTTTAGATTTCCAGGTGGCAGCATCTCAACGCGTATCTGCATCAAACTTCTGTCTTCGGTGCTATTGCCCTCCTTCTTCTATATACAGATGAAAAGAAAAAAAGGTAAGAGGTTTCATACAAATGAGTGGTAATAATTTTAAAACAGAGAATATAATATGCAAAAGACTATTGAAAAAAAATGCTGTCTGCACCAGCGAGCTGTGATAACACTGATATACTGGTTTCATTTGTAATCAGGAAATTCGTAATCATTTTTATATGGCCAGTTGCTTATGTAAAATTCCTTAATGACTTACTCTCTCCCAATAAAGGCATTACTTTGCTTAAAGGGAGGCTCCTATCACAATTCTGTTCATGTTACTTTGCTGAAGAAATAAATGTTTTTTGATTTTTTTGATTTTATACGCAATCATAATCAGTAATCAGCCCATAGTGTTGTCACTGTGAACTGAACCCAATTCAGATTCAGTCATTTAAAAAGAACTTAACAATCTTACGGTTACGTTTAGTCTTTACTTACAGGGTTCTAATAATAACGATAAAACTGAGAGATCTTACGGCATAAACAAGTATGGTGCAGGTTTTCTCCGGGATAGCAGTTTTATAGTTGAGGGTGGTCGTCTCCACAGCTGAAGTAAGGTTGAAAGGTAACAGAACCTTCATTAGGGAGATGTCAGTGCGCCACCATTGCGTTGCACTGTGGTTATACGGACGAACGATTTGTATGACCTGAGGAAATAAACCGAGGGAGTAGAATAATTTCTTAGATAACTTACACATAAAAACTAAATTGCATAACTGGATCCCAACAGCCAACAAAAATAAACCTTCAAAAATGCATATGTAACAGGCAAGTAGTTTCTATGTTTCATTATACCTCTCGCTCTTGTTCGTCCTCATCTTCATTAAGTGTGAAATTGACATCAATAGCAACTGCACCAAGTCGGGCTAGAAGTGTTTTTCGCGGGAAGCCGTTGGGAGCATCTGGCACAATACTGGGACCGACAGCAGAGGTGACAAGCCAATCAGAGCGGATGAGGATGGCACCGCGGAGGAACCGGGAGCCAGTACCATCTACCACCGACTCATCCGGGTAATAGAGGAATGCCTGTAAACATATTTTAAGAGAGATGATAGAAATAATTCACTCACGAGCAACCAAATCGACTCAAGCAAACATACGTGATTTTTTCAAGGAGTACGTACTTAATTTATGTAAAACCAAAAACCATATACCCATTAAAAGCTTGTTAAACAAGTTTTAAGTAGACACCATATGTCATAACAATATTCAGGAAATACTTTTTAAATTATACGAATTTATACGATTTAAATAAGCGTAAAGGAAAATTGATGAGCTGGGATTCCAGCCAAAAATCAACTCTCTTCGTCCATCGTGGAGTTGAAGGCTGCGTTGTTACTAAAATGGAATGGTATTCCTCAAGATACCATCAAAAATGAATTAGGTCAACAAAGAAGCGACTGTACACGGTAATAAGAGCTAGAGGCGACAATACCAAGTATTGACATAAAACAATATTTTATGTTTTGTTTTTGAATAGTTTTCAAAAAACCTTGCCACAACACACGTTGCAAAATTCCCATTTTCCCCACATTTTCATTCAGTTAGCAGTCATTTGAAAAGTATTGAATTAATGTTGACGATTATGGTACCAAATTAAAGCTAATTTCATAAACTTTTAAACAATATAAGATATTTATAGTAAATAATGTATTTTTCTTTAATACACACAATATTTAGGTTAGGTAGAAGTTTTTTTTTTTTACGTTCGTTGGTGCAATAATTTTAAAAATATGTAGTTAGATACTCCAGACAAGATGTGTATGTGAGAACTGATACAATGGAATAGATAAGGCTTATAAACTACCGGACAGAGACGAGATGTAAAATACACGCGAAACAGCATCTATTATTTAAATTTTAGTTGATATACCAGCATGGCACTATAATTACTGCCACTCTTTAGTTTTTGCCCATGGTTAGGATGTTACATAAAAGGTACACTCAACACCAAAGAAATGATCATAGACATACCATGTATGGAAAAGTCCCTCTCTTGACTTCCTGTTCAGCATCTGCGTATACTTCTACACAAATCGACACAGCTGGAAAATTATCAAAAGATATGATTACAAACCAACGTATACAGGTGAAAACCACAATCAATGAAAATATATAATAGGTACCGGAACATAGTGCAATTAGAAATTTGATTTTCATAGTCGTAGAAAATCTGGAAAATTATCATAAACACGAAAACTAAGGAAAACTAAGTGACGTATCACCGTCAAATACATAGCTGTCCTGACAGCAGTTATTTCAAAAGAAGAATTGATATATTTTCTTGTTATATTTTCACTGCCAGGTAATCCAAATAGTTTTTTATAAACCTGCAAAAGTATTTAAATCCTCATTTTCGACCTAATGCTATAATTCTTTTTAACTCTCTCTGTTGTAAAAATCGAATTAGTCGAGTCACGTCCCTTTATTTTTCTCCGCTATCTTTGACAAAGTTACGCCGACTCGAGTTAAAGACATTAATCAGAATCTCATCCGAGCCAAGATGTATTATCCTCAATAAAGCGAAAAGAATGACTTTGCGATTTTAAAACGCGTGTTTTACAGATAACGGCGGCGGATAAATCTGGGGAACACCTAATTATTCATGTTAGGGGTGTTTAAGAGTGCGTATTAATACGCTTGGAGCGGCGTCGGCTTTTGAAAAATATGCTAAGAACATAAAAAAGTGCAGTTTATTTAAAATACCGCGGACGGGAACATGGCTTGGGCGGGCGCGCCTCCACGAGAGCGCTGTGTACGTCTTTTCGGTTTTATTTCAAATTGGATAAATGTACAAAACTCTGAAAGGATAAAAGATTTTGTTTGTGAATGAGATTTGATTTTATTATCTACGATTTTAAGTTGTTCTTTTATTAGATTTTTTATTTTTTTCTGAATAGCCACACCAAAATGACACTTAGTAATCCACTTCAAGATGTAGGAAACACTAACATTGTCCACAAATGAGCTGAGATGTCGCACCCAAACCGCTGATGCAGCCACGTCAATAGCACTTGTTCAGACGGTTATTACATGTCCAGTGTTGGTAGACCTGTAGTAATGTTCTAAGTTCCCTCCCAATGTTCTTAAAACTTCTTTAGGTTTAGGGGCAAGCAGTGTCTTCTCAACTTGGCATTGTTATAACGGTCGAATGAACGAGCTACGTGTTTTGGCTGCGACCCCCAATTGCTTTACACTTCTTCTTCCTTTGCAGTTGTAAAACGGCGTTCTAAAATATCAATAAAACTGCTGTATAACTTTTAATCACAGTAGTATTTTCATGGCTATATTGATTTGGCGAAAAAGCAATCGGACGAATATTTATAGGGTATCCGCATGGATATCCGTAACAACGGCCGATTTTATTGTTTTGTCGGTGAATATAAAATGATACCGAGATTTTTGAACGCAGGCAGTTTCGGTAGTTTATTTTATATATGTAGGTAGGTAGATATTTATTCATTGTTTGGAATATTAGAATCTAAATTTGAAAACTGCGTGCAAAGTTTGAAGGTGTACAATATTCAATGGATTGGACTTCTTTTAAATAAAGTTTGAAGAATTTAATCGTAAGCTTACTTGAAACAAGAACTGCATTCATCATTCAATTAAAAATCATGTAATAGGTATCTAATAAAAAGGTTACTTAAATAAAAAAAACCTATAGGTACTAAAGACTAAATACCTGAAGCGTGTGGGTAAATTCGCGTTACGTACCGGTTGCGTTCAAATTCCATGGAGTCTAGGCGAAGTTTTCGCCGGCTTACCAACTGTGACTCGCGAACGGTGATATGAATATTAAACGCTTCAAGAATTAGAAGATTTATACGACAATTCGGAAGTTGGGCGGTCTTTGCGCACTTAAATGAATGTTTAACATTATCTGCAGAGTTTTAAGGAACTTGAGCCTCTTAAACAACTTGCGAAGAAACTTTAATAGAGAGCGGCTCTCGGGCGATTAATTCGAAGACGTGGCAAGGTGGACGGGAATCCTTAATGTGGAAGGGTAACGGGAAGTGTTCAATCGGTGCATCTACTAGAGGAAGAAGAAGGGGTGCGCTTCATTTAAATTATTTTACGAACTTTCGAATTTTGTTTCAAGCTCTTGGTTCAGGTACCTTCCAGGAACTGAACTGACCTACCAGGTACCTTCAACTTACCTAGCCGGTACCTCAGGTACCTACTTATATGCACGAATAGATTTACATACATAAGGGTGAGTTTATACTGAATACAGCCACGAAGCCGCGTACTGCAACACATCGAAATACGGCAGAGTAACAATTTCCACTAAAGCTATTGAACCATCGAGAAGAAAAACTTATATCCGTAACCGAAGTAACAATAAATACAATTGGAAAACATTTCATACCCACATGATGAAAAACCTCATCGGTAATAACGGCAACATATCCGTTTCGCGAGCTTGACAATATAAACTGATTGGCGTGGTGTGCGTGCGCGTCATTGTTCCTGCTGGTTCCCGCCGTCATTTCCCGATGTCCCGTCCCGTTCCATTGTACTGCACTTTATTGAATTTGATTTACGCGCCAATTTTTGTAGGCTTCGGTTTTTATTAACTGACCTCGGTGCCGATGTAAACTTAATTGAATCCGCCAACAAAAGGTATCGAATGAAAAGAGCGTCCAGCGGTGTGCGATGTAGATTATAATAGGTTTTTCCGAATTTGCATTGGTTTTAAGTTACGCGATATTCGATATTTTCACGGCGGTTGAACTATTGCGTTCGATCTGTTGGTTGAAAAGCTGCTCTAATTAATTTTTATGTTTCACCTACTGTCAAGGTTTTATTTTTCAGTCAGTATTGCAGTTCTTAGTTTTGATTTTCTGTTTCATAATTTAAAAATACTTACATAGAACGTTACTCCTATAGTCAAAATTGTATTATTCAGAATGCATGCAATTCATAAATATTTATACAAAAATATATTTTTTATTTGACACCAATATGTCCACAAATACACGTTATATCAAGAGTAAAATTAAACAGTCTATAAGAAAGCTTTCATACAATTTTCTGCAACAAAAGCGAATTATTTGCTGAAAGACCGTAATCTGAGTTAATTATCTGAAATTCGGTCGTATTTAACGTCGTTTCAAAACGAGTTTTCACAATTGGAGGCGAGTCAAAAGAGCTTTCTAAAGGAATCGCAAACACAATTAGGAGCAAGTTCTTGTTTGTAAATTGTCAGGGAAAGAGTGTGCATGACACGTGGCGGGAGATGCATAGGCGTGTTACTGTTAATGTCGATGGCTGGCAAATAATTACAAGATTTTTTCCAGTACCTAAGTTTTTGCAAATATTTCATAAAGATTGATTTGAGTTCTATGATAATTGTTATTAAATTAAGTAGTTTGGAAATCAAAAGCAATCAGATTATCTGTGTCGTCTCGTTTCATTGTTGTTATAGGGTTAATTATATTTATGGGATGAGCAAATACCAGGGTGAGAGATACCGAAAATCGAGTTGAATAACAAGCGATTGGAGCGGTCTATGTCCAGCAGTGGACTGCTGCAGGCTGATGATAATATCGAGTACTCACCAAAATAATCTAACTTCAAAATGATGAAAGTTTAATATCTACTTTACCATAAAATAAGAAATATGACGCACCTTGATAATTTCCCAAAGCAATCCTCGTTCAGTTCCGCCATTGTAGCCGCTGAGCGTACCGGCCGCTAAGCTCGTTATAATAATTGTGCCCTATAGAGAGATACAGAATCAAATCAGGCGCAACAATGCCGGAGCAATTAAACCCGCGAGGGGAAACGTCTTGTGGAGAGGCCGCGAATGACGGAGGCTCAGCTACGGTTTTACAGTCGCGAGAAAAAAGGGCTGTGTTGTATTGAAGTCTTGGTTGTATCTGTTTGACTCTGTGATGGAAGTATTGGTTCTTTTGTAAAATCAGTAGTTCGGAAAGAAAAAAGCCTCAGTTATACAATCATATACAAAAATGGGTAAGTCTTATTAAAAATATATGAAATATTGGGATCTAAGGTAACATTCTTGACATTGACATGAGTTTATTGTAAAAATAATTGAATTGTCTTGACCTTGTCTACAAGAATTGAATGATATTGCTTTCCATTGATTTTTATAGTACTTAGGTACCAGCTGTTATTTGCGTATTAAAAATATTTCTTTACATCAGCAAACTATTTACTTGACTGCAGTAACCTTTATCTTGTATTGTTGTCATTATAATCTTACCATACCCCACGCAACATCCACTTAAACCGCAATAAAACCTTCAATAACCATTGTCTAAATGCAGACGAACCAAAACCAACACAGTGTAACAGCATTAAAGTCAAACTCTTTCACTGTCAGTAATGCAAATCCTCGTCTGAATACGGTCTGTTTACTTCTTTGCCCCTTTGTTTTAGCAGTAACGAGCAGAAAAAGGGCCCATTCAGAGCATCCGAACCTAATTACCCCACCCTCGGTTACAAAGGAGGGTTTCTAATTAACGATATTATGTCAAATAATTTGTTTGAGACGACGTCTTACTTGGTCTGAATCGCGGATTGGATTAAGTTTGCTCGGCACTGGTACGTTTGCTTTATAAAGAAAAGCTGTTCGAATGGAAACGTTGAAAGAACTGTGATTGTAGCCAGAATTTGTCTTTGTTGAGTATTCAATTAGAAGCGAGGTTAAGTTTGAGATTAATTGGTAAATCTTAAATTGAGTCGATTTGATTCGAATTATTTTTGTAGGTTGTTACTTACTGTTTTACTGCAAAGAAAATGGTGTTTTGGTGCCGCTCCTTTTTTAGGAAAGACGGTTGTACTTTAGAGACAAAACAGGTTAAACTAAAATGAATGAAAACCATTTTTGAGGATTACACAAAAAAAACTGATATTTCAAGTAACGAAACAATCTGCAGTCGTTGGGCGTCGCGCGTCGGTATAAAAAATACATTCTTTACACGAGTTTCACTAGCTAATTTAATTTGAACTGATACAACTGATAAATAGATTGCATCTTGCAGAGTATTTGTTGTCTTTTGTTTCATCAGAAAATTACAAATACTACAATTACCACAAACTTTGTAAATTCCTCCCGATCTTCCTTATTCCCGTTGCTCATGTATGTAAACACAGGGTCGAAACCCGCCATGATGGATGTCCCACGTCATATGTTGGAACACGCGGCTTTTGCCTCGTCAGCCGAGTATTAGCAATCTGTCAGTGCTAACCGTGCATTTGTCATTACGATTGGGTAGCATTAATTGGATTAATGTCATTAGCTGGCCCTTCACTCCGTCTTATGACGTATGTAAATGATCATGTATATAGGTACAAGTATTGTTGTATTGTTTTGATCTAGCATCAATAAGCTCTCTTATTAAATTAATTTGTACAGACATAGTGATGTCTTTTTAAAATCAACATGTTGCAGCCATTTATGGCCATAAAAGGAAACATTTCCAGATTTAGAAGCAATTATGCTTAAGTCAGGTGGAAGTGCAGTTTCTGTACCTTGTAAGGAACTGCTACTATTGAATTTGCTTTGTTAAGTATGTACTCGCAGTTGGATTTGCCTAAAATTATTTGTCAGGAGGCTCTAAACTCCATTTTTTTTTGCTTGTGTATGTTACCTGCTACCTTTAGTATTCCATGCAAATTTTCGCCCCACTTGAGCGTGAAATTTCCACAAATCGTTTCTTAGTACCTACCATATAAAGAACTTACTTTCCAGATTTCAAGTTTCTAAGTTTAATAGTTCTATAAATAGTTCTAGATATATATTTTGATTAGTCAGTGGGTGAATAGTATTGCGCTTTTATATATCCAACTAAAAGGTATAACTAAAAACATGCTATTGCCTAAACTTGCGAGAGCACTTGGTCGCAAAATCCGTTCTTAGCGGACGTCTACTTACTATTAACTACCTCCCTGCCAAATTTCAAGTTTGTAGCAGAAAAAATGAAGGACTTTCATAAAAACTTGCAAGAGCCCTTAGATCTCCTTAATCCGGCCCTGTCGCAAAATCCGTTCTTAGCGGACGTCTACTAACTATTAACTACCTCCCTTCCAAATTTTTAGTTTGCAACACATAAAATGAAGGACTTTCATACAAACTTGCGAGAGCCCTTAGACCTCCTCTATCCAGCCCTGTCGCAAAAACCTGTTCTTAGCGGACGCCTGCTAACTATAAACTACCTCCCTGCCAAATTTCATCTTTATAAGTCAAGCGGTTTTCGATATTTCGTGATGAGTGAGTGAGTGGCTTTTCGCTTTTATATATGTATTTCGATTTTGATCTCACCGGAGTTTTCGTTTATTATTTTTAATCAGACCCATGAACAGACGCGTATTTACTTTAAAATTGACAATATATTTTTAATCCTTTACCTGCAAAAATGAATAAAAAATTCAATAGTGGCGCATAATCTGGAGCTTATTCATCCGGCATAATGGATAGTATGAATCCGCAACAATAGCATTTGACACTTCACATCAAGAACAATAAAATGAAATCTCTATTATTTAAGGCTTAGAATCGTCTGGACGTTCTCCCGTCAGTTCTTGGATATGGAAGGGGTATGGCCGTCCACGTTAGGTGGGATTATCAGACATTTGAATGCGCCGGCCGCGTTCCTCCTCGCTAATTGAGTTAATATTTGGTTATCGGCGGCGTGCACACGGCCCGCGCGACTAAGCCTGCCGAATTAATGACGCGAATTTATCATTATTAATGCGTACGAGATTCTCGCCACACCTGATTTTACGCTTCGGGGTGTGTTCATATAACATGTATGTATCTCGTGTTAGTTCATTGATTTAGTGGCGAGGACCTATCTCTACCTACCTATCGGTTTGAAAATATTTCATGATTTTGCTGAAGGGTTAAAACTGAAGAGTGGTTAAAAATACAGGTTAATAATACAGCATGGTTGGCGTAGTGGTGCTGCTGCGGTGCGTGTCGTGGGTTTATTCCCGCACGGAACTAATATTTGTATGGCCTACAGGTACTTATTCCGGGTCTGACTGTGTATGTGAGTTTAAATGTTTGTGAACGCACCCACGATATACGAAAAATTCCTGGCATGGGTTACCCCATTAAATTTAATTAACCCGTTTAAAAAAAATGTAATTATTGTATTCGTTTATAATATTGGATGAAGCAAATATAATTTTTATAACTAAGGTACTCGATCGGAACGATATAATAATTACTTACATTAAATAATTAAGCAGGTAATTGTGCGAGCGCGTGTTGATTAATTAGCCTAGAAAATGTCGGAACATCAGGTAAATGATCGATTAATGACATCCTTTCAGCTTAATTTTAACTGCATAATGCATATCCTCGTTAATATGGGATCCTGTAAAATTATAAAGCGTATTGAATTAAAGTACAATTCCCTAATCTTTGCATTTTCTTCAGCTATCAGTCCAGGAGTATATAATATAGGAGTACATAATGTAGGTGCCCAACGTACCATGAAATTATTTCAAAATACACAATTTGGCAGCTCACTAATCCTTCCTACAATTCTCTCGATGACATACTTGTTTCGAATTTTCCGTCCGAGTTGATGAAATAAAATGAAATGCAATGAAAAGAAAATGCGAGTTGTCTTGTTTGTTTCACGTGTGAGCGAGCCGCGGCCGACTGCATCGTCCATTCAATTCGACAGGTTTACGACACGGCGCGCGTTTATTCGCACGTTTCGCTCCGTTATGGCTTTATTACAATTTTTTATAGCTCCACTAGTTCATATTTTCGGCGGTGTTAAGGGATTAAAGAAGTGGAGATTAATATGCCGTGACAGGGTTGATTTAAAACTTTATTATTTATTCGGTGTTTTTCGCAAACGCCCGTTTTTAATTCGGATGGACTGGTGTGAATCTTCATCTTCATCATCTACATTTCGACTTTAGCCACTGCTAGCTATAAGCGTTGCGGTCTGTTCCAGTTTGATCCAGTTTTAACCTGCGTTGTTGCCATAACAATGGCGACTGCTCATCTCGCTGCACCTACACATCTCTCTCCAGTCCTTGGACGCTACTCGGTCACAGCTTTACTCCACCTTTACTTAACTCTTTCCGTGTCCCATGATCCACATATGGTTATGGTTCCTACGATTATGTCTACTTCGCGAACATTGAACGTGTTTACTAAATATTACATACTACTCGTAAGAAAATCCCTATTTCGACATTCATGACTTAAATTCACTCATTCTGACATTCCAGAACAAATTTCGATAAACTTTGAACCCCATGTGACACACCCTGAGCTTGCCTGCGCCTACTCAAACCCTACAAATTAGTATTGCCAGTAGTGCGTCGAGGACGGTACGCAAGCAAACAGTCGGTAACGAGCTATCAATGCGCAATCACAGAGCCCTAATCACGCGCGATTGACGGCCGTCGCAGATGACGGACACAAATGACGGATGCAAATGACGGACGAAGCAAATGACGTATCGTGTGATACGCGGCGTGCGCTAATGAATTGCTACGGACACTGGGTTGCAGCAAGTGTGGTGGGAATTGCGAACGTTTTTTACACAGGATTTCTGTACTTTTCAGTTTGAAAAAGTTTTTCTGATTGGACGTTTTTTTTTGTAACTAATCGTTTAGCAAGAGTGGTTAAAAAATGTGTACTTGCAAGATTAAATAAAGAAAAGAAATAAAAAGTATTTAATATATAATTTAAGGTAAGGTAAGTCCACCTCAGCTTCTTGAAGATTAATTTGTCAACTTTAACATGAAATGAAAAATAAGTATGAACCATATTTTTGTTATTCCTACCTTTAGGCTTTCTTTTACATCCCACTGTCAAACATTTTTCACCGGTTGATTTTTCAGCAAAGATTATTATTTTCATTGGTCAACTTAATTTTCTTGTTCTCCTTGTACAAATGTCTAATCATTCAACGACGTATGTAATGAAGGTATTCCGAATAACTAAGTCCGACAATTTCTTAGTCCGAAGATGTTGGCACGTCAAACAATCGCATAGGTCACTACGAATTAGACACGCGACAAATTAGATCAAGTTGCACATGACAGTGGATTATTGATTGCTAGGTGGCGGGGGATGAAGGGGGATGGCATAATGACGTCATGCGCCCCACAGCCAGTAATTAACGACTGATTAACGCACAATTAGCACTGATCACTGATAACACATGCCGTCGGAACTTGAAACCCGTGCAGTGGCGAGCAGAAACATGTGTAGCGGTGATGATATATGAGGGGTTTTCTTGTAAAGTATTAAAAAAGTAGTTTTATAATTAAACACAAGACCGTTAGTGCAGATGCTGTGTTAACTATTTTTTCAGAACATTGTATCCTTTATTTCTATTTTCTTTCTTTGTGACATGCTAAAATTTATGTATTTTTGATATTATAAAACTTCATTTTTCAAATATTACACGCGGACATATTGCAGACATGAATGCTACTGATTCAAAAGCACGGCACTTGCATGTCACAATCCACTTTTTAATAACTCACACGAGTATAATTATGTATGTCTCAAAACTGAAATTACCGAAAAACTGAAGTATCGAAATCAAAATGAGGGTCGAAACAGGAAATTTTTTATGCAACTGTGTGTAAAATATTGTCACCTATTGTGGTTAATTATAGAATTGTTGGAGAACTTCATTGCTGCCGTGTGTTTTGTATGTAAAAATTAAAAGTTTTCCAAATAAATTATTCACTTGCAATTGAAATATCGCGTCGATTGTCGTACGTAGCAGGTGGTTTCTGTTTACTCCCACGGCAAAAAGGTGTGAGCTCATGTATGTTGAAACATAGCAATTAAAATTAGTTAATTAATTGAATGAAACAAAACTTCTCCAAAAATGGGGTTATGTTCAATTAACTCATTTTACCTGTTCCCTGAAAACAAATGAACCAGAAATGATTATATTATATGTAATATAACACAATGAATGTATTTGTAGAATTTACAATAAGTGGCATAGCAGCATAATTAACAGGCCGGTGTTAATTTTAACGATGTTCGCCATTGAAAATATGCGAATAAAATCGTTAATTAAAATGGAATATTTGAATGCATGGGATAATTATCAACGTCTGTATTGTTGAAATAATTAAATTTGTAACAACAGATGGATTAAGGCGCAGTCTGGGGACGTTTGAATTTGTTTATCGCTTGCCGGCAGGGCAAATGTCGTCACATGGCTCGTCGCACACCGACTCTCTGCTTCTAATGGATAATTAGTGACGTTTGCTATTGTTTTCATATTTAATGGCTTTATTTATTTATTTCAACTTAATGTACAAGACTGGTACATACAAGGTATTCTATACCAGTCAACCTTTGGGTCAAATAGGATAGCATTGTGATAGAGTACAAAAAAAAAATAAGAAAAATACCATTTTGTTAACATAAATTGATATACATAAATAAGTTCATACTAATACATAGGTATATATACAGATAAAATAAACTAATACATATTATAATAATACATACAAATAGTCCGAAATACGAGAGCCTTATAATAATTACCGATGCCTACATAGTGAGCAATTTAGTCTGACTTTAAAAAGTACTTCCGAACTGTTCTTTTGCTTTCAGCTTTTTTAATACAAGGAGTGCGTTTTCCAGAGCTTTAATGTTAAGACAGCGTAAGATGTATCACCCAAAATGAAATACTTTATCGCGAATAAACTCGTCAACAATTAATTAAGTTGTGAAATAAATAGTCACCGCTTAACTTAAAACAATCGATAAGCAGATTATTAGATACCCTGCCAAATAAAATCATTTTTGTCAACCATCCTTACCCGACAAGGTTGGCATAATACGAATCGATTTTCGTATTGCTTTTAAAAACCTTCCACCTGATAATTCTAAAAAAGAGTTTCACCCAAAAAACTGCACACATCACCTCTCGTTACATGTATCTGGGTAAGTTCGTAACGTTTTTCTAAAAGGTGCACGGTGCACGAAGCCGTCGGCTCGGTAAAGGTGCGCGCAGATAAGCTCGCTCGGCTTAGCTCCGCTCATAAATCAGTCTACGTCGGTTTAGCTAATTGTTGTGACAAGCGCCCAGTACGCCCAATACGACGAGATATCTACGGCAGAAAATATCGCCGGATTTTTCGCTCGCCGTGAATTATTCAATCGGACTTGGTTCTTTCAGGTTCCGGCTTTTGTAGGAACATGTACGGATTTAATGCTATCTGAACTTTTCGTTGTGGTGTTGGGTGGTGTGTGGCGAAGTATAAAATAGTAATTATGTATCAATTAATTACTAGTTTTTTTTTCTTATCAGTAGGTTTCTAAACCGTTATCTCATGCCGAAATTAGATGTTTCAATCGAGTGAACCGTTCTTTCAGATGACCATCATCTGCATAGTCTTATGGTAATATGATACCCCTTATTATTTGAATTAATTTTTCTCGAAGTGAAACAAAGTGAAGCTCTAGATTTCGGTTTAATTACTGCTAAAATGAGTATGACACAAAAAAACTTGCTTATTTATCCAAACTCATTTTCCTCATATTTTTTCTTGTGTTTATAATGCCTGGTTTCTGCTGTCAGTTCTTGTGCATTCTGCCCAAGTCAGTAGCTCAAAAGCAGAATGGTAACCCAACCATAGATAAGCATCGATTATCAGGTTCACACAAAGAAATGGTTCATAAAGAATCAACTTTGTTCATTGCTGTATGTGTTGTGTTGTGATAATTATGTATAGGATCCCGTCTTTTTTCTTACCGAAAGGGTTTTTGTTCATACATATTTGAAATGAAGTTGCTGACTAAATACATTTCTATTTCGAGCAATTCATAGAGCAGCTCTTGTTTGGTTAAGGATTCCTGATTGTAATGTGTAAAACCTACATGTACTAGCTAAGACGCATGGACTTTGGACCGGGAAGATTAATAAATGGTAAATATGCAAATGCAATATGCAAGATACATCCGTACCTAGACCTGAATGAAATCAAACTATTGAATACTTGCAATAATAAAGAGGTACTTACAATAATATGAAGAATTTATGCGACTAATGACACGCTTATTTTAAACGTTTCTAAACAAAGCACTTTAAAATAAGTTCTGGTATCTTACCAAGCAGGTCATGTAGATAACTATTCTATAATAAATCTACGGTGTACATCTTCGTAGAAGGATATAGACTAGAAAGGGATGACATAGCTCGTAAAATATCTGTGCTCATATCACTTACATCAAAGGTTTAGTAGATAGGGAAGGATCTCGGATGCAATTCTTAGGAAGGGTTGAAATACCTGCCCTGTAGCTAAATGACACCCGGTTGTAGTATGGCAAGTGTAGGGTAACGTTAAGTTTAATTAATACTTAAAATATTCCTGTGTGGCAAGAGAAGGGTATTTGGTTAGAGGTATGGAAGATCAAAACCATTCTTGTGATTCATGATATTTATACGTGGAGCATGTGCGCCAAAAGATATCATGTATACACCAAAAGACATCGTGTGCCCGTATTCGTTCTGGAATTTGGGCAGACGAGCATTAAGTGTAAAGGAGCGGTATTCGGACAATCTTGTTCGGTTTCATGGTTCGGCTTTATTAAGAATACTCGTAGTGTAAATAATAAAATGAATCGGATGTCCAAATTCGAGTACAGTTTTTCGAGTACCCGAATACGGGCTTAGAAAATGTGTCATTACGGCAACTTCAAGGTGTTTATTGTGCGAGTACCGTATTGTTATTTGCCCGTCGTGATGGAAGACTACTTTTGGCTGCAGGACGTGGAGTTCCGTCACTTCCATGCACAAGCTTCACTAGTCAGCATATAGTTGAGTTAGTGCAAAGTGAAGTGTTACTTACGTAGTTTTAAGCTTAATTGATTAACACAACTTAGTATTTACTTTATAGGTACATGTTAGTCTGTAATCCGAGTCTATGTATTATTTTAACCTGCAATAAATAATAATTATATAATTATTTTTGTTTTATAAGAGACATTTGAAATTTGCCACTAGTTGTTGTTTATTTTCGTTTTGTCTAGATCAATTACTGCCCACACCTATTTATACTTCTAGAGAGGCTAACTGAGTGTGTTGGTTAGACGCAAGACGCTGATTATTCCAGAATCTGGTTGGTGGCTGTTCGGCTGGTTTTAAAATAGTGTCCATGGAGTTTGCTGAAACTTTTTCTCCATTGAGATCTAAGGTTTAAATTTCTGACTAATTGATGGACGATAGTTCAAAAGTAGTAAATAAAAGTGAAACAGGTGCAGTTTGAGTTTGAAAATAACACTATTGCTTGGTTGTATTAAGGTAAGAATAATACCCAAACCACCTGCATCAAGTCTGTTTTTTTAAGACTATTAAACTGGTTTTTGTAATTGATTACGATGCGATGAGACCTATTATTGTGTCTTTAAATAATGCTCATCGTGCTGTGCTGGCGCTGCCGCTGCGACTGCGGAGAACCTCAAGCGGCGTAAATATAATACCTTTATGGAAACTATATTTTCGAGCCGTTTGGCGTTGAAAGTCTGGGGCCGTGGGGTCCGAGTGCTCACTGCCTTTTTAAGGAATTTTCCAAACGCCTAGTTGACGCTTCCCGTGACCCAAGGGCTGGCTTTTACCTTGGCCAGAGGATAAATGTTGCCATACAACGTGGCAACACCGCCAGTCTCTTGGGCACATTACCGGCTGACAGCGTTGAGGAGGAGTTTTTTGATGCCCTTTTATAGTTTGTAGTTAGTTATTTTAATTATTATAATGTATATAGTTAATGTTAAAATAAAAACACCAAAAAAATCCTTTATCTTCACCTCAAGGTAAAACTGGAGATAAAAAATTAATATGTTACTTTTAAACAGCCATCTACTTACCCTAACGCTTTTGAAGTGTTAGTAGGAGCAGTAATTCGGGGTGTCTCGTTTATGTAAGTAATTTTCTCAAAGACATTCCTAGCCAGCCCCTCAGTAGCGCTTGGATAACTCTTTATAAGATGCCTCACATTTACAGCATAATCTCTTCAGGGTATTTTAGAGCATTTTTCATGATGAAAATATTTTGTATTTAAAATATTTGGGATGGTTATTTTGTAAAGTATGATGGTTAAATATTTAGGGTAATTAATTTCAAATATTTAAAAAAATCAAAGTTGATATGAATTAAGGTATTAATTTGTGATCAATATTCTTCTTTGTTACAGTTAATTCATTATTTTATTTGCTCTTGCTTGCTTTGCGTTATAGGTACTTATGTCTGAGTTGTACTAGACCACACATTATTGTATTTTGTATTTTCTATATCATAATGTATATTATTTAATTTTCAAGCAAATGTTCTGACTGTGAATTGAGTATATAGTTAAGCTTCGCTATTATTAGCTGTAATAAAATGGTTAAACAAGATAAAATGAAACAGAAACACATGAAAACAATAGTCGAGCACTAAAATGAATAGCTGAAATCATCCACCGTACAGTTTTACCTAGACAAATAAATTTTAAATTCGTATCGAAGGTAACAAATTACTTGATAAAGTATCCTTAACGACGATACTTCAGGGTGACTCCGCCCACCTGTCACGGTTTTTCGAGCAGACTGGGAGGATTCGCGGGTAGGCGGGACTTGCGTTGGTGGGTGGAGGACACGCCCACCCGCGCGCCCCGCCCACCCGCTGACACCTCAGTCGCCAGCGAAACGTCGTCCGTGGTGATACTGTTGACATGTCTGACATGAACCTGATGCAGATAGTCCTAGAGGAACTATGCGTCTGTGAGATACACCACTCAATACCATGTAGATTTATATGAGCTAGAATTGGCATCGATAAAATGAATCATGATTAATTAAGATAATTAACGAGTTATTACACATCACGCCTTTATCACCTGAAAGGGTAGGCAGTAGTGTATGGAATAATCCTAGATCGATGTTCACTTGAGCACTGATCTAAACTAGATTTGACACACTTATAAATTGATAGATTTTTACTCATGCATACTTATAGTTTGAGAACTTCCATTACGGCCTTTTATACTTTATTAAATAAAGTACATGCATCGTTGTTATAAAGGGTGTAAAAACACCCTTAACGAATTCAAGAGGCAAGCGTTCTTCTCGTTATTGTGATCATTCTTTGTACTGGACCATACCTGGGAACCTTCTAGTTACGGATATATTGAAGGTCAAAGTTCCAACATTTACAAACGTTTTAGAAGAAATACAAGTTTAAAATTCCATAGCTTTACTTTAAATACCTCTATGACTCCTGTCCTATTCAATGCATCCATCAGCACAATGTTTTGAGTGCGTTACAACTTATATTGACTGCTATAAAATAAAATGTCGTTTCCCAGCAATAATTATTGCGCAGTGTTACTTAGTTTTATGTACAAAATGCTTGCTTGACGGCGTTGTAATGGGTCTTTTTACACCCTGTATTATTACTTTGTAGTCAAAATATTGAGAGGACAGGGTCTGCTACGATGCTACGCACTCGTAGACATGTGCTACGTAGATTCTTTGCTCTCGTAACTTGTCTCACGTTAAGCAATTCAAACACTACATAACATTAATCTGCAGTTATTTTATTTATTTACATAAATGTTCATTATTTACAAATTAATATTAGATCCAAAATAAGAATTAAAATATGTACAATTAAGGGACGTCAAAAAAAAATTACACATCGCTGTCAACAGGAAATGTGCCCAGAAGGATGGCAGCATTGCCACGTTAGATGGCAATGCTGATTCTTTGGTCAAAAAAGACCAGCCTTCTGGTCTCGTGAAGAGTCGAGAAACCGCTTGGCGATATCCCGAAATAATAAGAGGGCACTTGGACCCCATGGTTTCAACCCCAAACGGCTCAAACACAAATAATTACCAATTAAGTTATTGTATTTGTGCCGTTTGAGGTTTTCAGCACCTGCAGCAGCCACCCCAGCGCAGCCCACCGTGCTAGGAAAATCTGATAGTGCAAATGTGTCGACTCAAGTTGCATCCCACAGCAAAGACCTACCCAACTTCCATGGCATTATGGTCATACCATCTGGTTTCTTCCCATCGACACCTGCCAAGCCATTGGTTCACCTGTAGTTAAAGCATTACTTTAATCTGCATAGCTAACTATAAATTATTCTTCATTTTATTTCCTTGTAGTCTTGTCTTCTTCTTTCTTTCTGTCTGATGTCTAGCTGTGTTAATTGTTACCATTTAATCATGTGTCTCTTAATAAGTACTATAAACAAAAGCTTCTTTATTTAGGTTTTTATAGATAGTTTCAATTATTTTTTTACTTGTGTTTCATCCTTTTCTTTCCATCCTTAAATGATGAGAGAAGACAATATCACACACAAGAGGGAAAGTTCTTTACTGTTCACATTCAAAAATTCACGAGCCATATTTCTCAAAAATATATAGTTTTAAAAGATTCTTGATACGAAATACTCTACCGATTTTCTTTTTCAGTAGTAAGCTTCTGGTTGCACACAAAACAGTAAAAAAATATAATTAATAAAGCGGACTTATAAAAGATAGATGACTCAGTATTAATGCAGTTAATTGCATTTTCTTCTTTGCAGTTGTTATCTTGCTCGTATTTCACGTTTAATCTGGAATGATTAATTAAAATGTCAGCTGAGGGCGAGCCGGCCCTGTATACATCATAATATTGTCTCAGTAGGTTCTTTATAAAAACGCAGAGTTGTATTCAGGCTTTTTCGTAGGCGTTATAAAAGTTTCGTTCAAAACGGAGTACGATGGGAGATTTTAACCTCAACTCAAATCTTACCACGATTAGGGAAGATTTGAGAACCCATATAAGGACGGCAAATGAGGGTCTGGAGAGATAAAAAAGTTCACACAATTTTTTAACATTCTTCTTTATTAATGTACACCTTTTATTACTATAGCTTAGAGAACGATGTCCCTTATAGCATTTATTCAGAATAAGGTTTCTGCAAATTGTGTTACTGTAATCCATCTGAATAAAATAAAACGTTTAAATTGTATTTTTTTTTACATGACCCTTATCCTAAATTAGCAGAAGTCAAAATAGTGACTACGAATTTTGTTTATTTTGTAATGGAATTTTAAAACCTCACTTTTACTGCTCCCGAGGAAAAAACACTCCGAAAATGCACTTTGGTCAGTCCCACACCTGATTAGGTGTGGAAGTCATGGCTCTTGGTTAATGTGTGATTACACATTAACCAAGAGCCATGACTGTGGAAAAAGACACGCGAGCTTGGCTTTCTTCTCTGTCGTCTGTTACGAAAAAAAAACACATGCAAATTCTATTTTTAATAACTTTCCAAATGCCGTCCCTGCAAAGAAATTAGCAAAAGTAATTCATTAACCGCCCGCAAAGATTGCGCTAAGTCTTTTATTTCAGCACGAGCTTGGCAGCCAAGTATTTTTTTAATTCCGTGGCATTACCATTGTGCCATGTTGATTTATGTGAGCCAAGTCCGCGCCTTCCTGTACGCAAATATACCGAGATAATGGCGCTTTTTTAACACCTTCATTAAAATGTACTACAGTTAATTGATGGTGTAATTACGTGTCTTTATTTAGGGAGTTTTGGATTATAAAGAGAGTGGTGAGATTTGATTTAAGGGAAATTATGTTTCAGATATTTTGTTATGACGTTTTTCTAGTGGAATAAGTACCTTTTCTGCAGTATGCACACAATCCAGGCTACCTATTATAATCGCATACCTACTACCTAATTTTATTAGCATTTAAAGTAAGGGATTTGAAGTTTTCCCTTAGAAGTTACGTTAAGTTGTTAGCGTACATCATCCCACTGATGGGCAGTGGCCTACCATTTCTTTCAATCCAGGGTCACTGTCATTTGCCGCTCAGCGGACAAACCTCCGAGCCGATCTCATGGTGACATGGAGAGAGCGACTGTCGCAACCCCGTGCAGGGCACGCCACGATAGTGGCGATAAGTCCCCTCTTTGAGGAGTGGCTTGAGAGGCGCCACGGCGTCCTCACCTTCCGCCTGACGCAGGTCCTCACCGGACACGGTTGTTTCGGGAGGTTCCTGCACCGAATCAGGCGGGAGGAGACGCCCGGGTGTTTCCACTGCGAGGATCGACCGGAGGACACGGTGGAGCATACGGTGGAGGTCTGCCCCGCTTGGGCGGAGCACCGCCGTGTCCTCCTAGCGGCGATCGGCGGCGGCGACCTCTCGCGTCCGGCCCTGGTTCGAGCCATGGTCCGGAGCGAGACGGAATGGGAAGCCGTCACCTCCTTTTGCGAAGCAGTCATGCTAGCAAAGGAGGAGGCGGAACGTGAGAGAGAGCGTTCCTCCTCACGTCCCAGCCGCCGCGGGAGACGCACCGGGCGTCGGGGGCCACGTGGTGGCCCCCGGCCACCGTAGACGCGGGCCTGTGGACGGTGAGCTAAGGGCTAGCTCGCCGTCCCTCCGTCTTAGGACGACAGGCCGTGTCGACGGCGCGTTCGTGTTCCACGCGCGCCTCAAAGAGATGTCAGCATAGGGAAGGGGCCCGCAAGGGCCGATGCCTGCCGGGTGCTGCGGGTTGTTCGAAAGAGATACCGCGGCCCCGGAACACAAAGGGCGATGAAGGAACATGGATGGGTTTTAGTCAGTAAAAGTCTGACACTCCCTCCCGCTCAGCCCAGAGCGGGAGAAGTCATTTGATGATTTCCCATCCGAAAAAAAAAAAAAAAAAAAAAGTGTCACTGTCATTAGTTTTTTAGGGTTCCGTACCTCAAAAGGAAAAAACGGAACCCTTATAAGATCACTTTGTTGTCCGTCCGTCCGTCCGTCCGTCCGTCCGTCCGTCCGTCCGTCCGTCTGTCAAGACCGTTTTTCTCAGGAACGCGTGGAGGTATCAAACTGAAATTTCTATATGATACTTAGTTCTACTGTCCCTGGAAGCTGTAGAAAAATCAACCTTCTAAGTCAACGCAATCAAAAGATACAGCCACTTAGGCCGCAAATTTCCGCAAATTTTCGAAACTCGCACGGGAATCAAAACCTACAGGGTACTTCCCGTGAACTTAGAATCTTGAAATTTTGTACGAAGTCACGTCTTATAGTACAGATATAGGAAAAATTACGAAAACCGTAAATTTTTAGTTTCGTCATATAAAAAAAAGTTATATACCCACAGGTTTGTACGGAACCCTCGGTGCGCGAGTCCAACTCGCACTTGACCGGTTTTTTATTTTATTTAATATGTTATTTAGAGAAAAATATTGAATGGTGGTGTATCTACGTCAAAAACTACTCACTTTTCACTATGCGACGACGCTTCAATCATATCATACAGTCCAATACTTAGAACATAAAGTCATACTAAACCAAGACTTTGTTAAGTGGTTCAAGATAACCTGTTCCTATAAATTCCAATCTTCTAAGGTAGGGTAGTTCAGGTGAGTTAATGGTGCCGATATAAGGTCGGTCGAAACCCATCTCGTTCATTCTTATCGGTGCTAGGTGTCTTGTTCATGTGGCCGTAGCTTAAACAGCGCTTTACCATAGGCAGCGTACCGCTTACCTTTGAAATGCGTACCGCTTACTTGAGCAATGTCAGCAGATTAGCTATTCCATGTTAGTTTGTGTTTGTGGGATCGTCATCGTCAGTGTTTTCCTTTTATGTATACTTATATTACTAGTACTTATACAAAAACTTGTATACACGTAATATCTGTGTTTTTTTTATTTGTTTCCCAGATCAAAGCCCATTGTTACGATTTTATTAAAAAAAACGTACAGTAGGTACAACGGCAAATACGGATGTTTTGATCTGTTATCAAGAAACTTATTTCATGATAACAGTTCAAAAAAGCCTCGAAAAACTACAAGGAAATATTTCCTTCACAATTTAGAAAAATACCATTACCCAGTCTACAAAGTTTATTGAACTGCATCCCCGAATTACTCGATATAAATAACCTAACACCTGTAATGATGAATCATTAATTAATAGTAAGCAGGCATCCACTGTAAACCATTGCGGTCAGTCAGCGCCGCGCTGTGCACCCATGATGGCGGAAAACGCTAATTTAGCATCATTTAATTAGCAAATAAACCGCCCGTCTGAATCTGCGTCGACGTCATTATCGGAACACGGTAGTGATTCGTACTGCTAGTTCGGAAAAAGAAACTACGTTCAATTTAATGACCTCTCTGTTTTTGTCTTTGTTGCGTCTCAGAGTAGTGGGATATTAAACAAAGACTCATCTAGTTTTTTTTTAGACATGTAAAGGTGTTTTTTAAAACTAACAATTTATTTATTTAACAATTTATGTACACACTAAACACAGAAATCAAGAAAGGAACAGAAAAGAGAGTATAAAGGTAAAGCTTATTTCTAATGAAATCTCATACTACTAGTAATTACCAAATAACACAAACACTAAACTACTTACAAACTACTTTGTTACTTTTTACTAATTAACATAATAAAGCCACGTAAAAGCTGTAGGTAAGGTGCATGTAGCTGAGCTGTGTGTGTGTGAAGCACAGCATGTTCCATTAAGCATAAATGATCTATATTCTGTTAATTGGTTTTTCCAGCCATTGGAGATGGTTTTAATCTTGTTTTAGTTCCAGGTTGCTTTTGAAGGCTTTTACGCAGCAGTAAGATATGAAAATAGTACTTACAGCAAAAAATTGGATCATTACCGTTCATCATTTCTTTATCTTTGATCATGTTCTTCAAACCTAGTTTCATCTCCTTCCTAAACCCAGCTAATTAGAACAAAACTACAAAAAAACTAAGACTGCAAAAACGTTTCCCCCTTAAACCTGAACTTTCGTCATCAATTAATTCATAGTCGCATACAGCATGAGTTTCATTTATATCCCTACGAATTAATTGCCAGCAAGGGCTTTCAGCTCCAGCCCCATCGACACACAGTTTAGCAAACACACGAGCACTTGAGAGCTGTGTGCTCTAAAACTGCATCCTAATTATGGCGCATTCAAAGTGGGCCGCCAATTTGCCGCCGGTTGCGTCGAGCACTCGCAAAAACTCTAATTAAGGTAAATAATGTTTATAATTAAAATAACACTCGGCTGTGAGCGAATCAAAGCGAGGTTACAAGCAGACGACGCATGTAATGTGCCCACTTTGCTTTGCGAGCGATTTTTTGTGCTCGCTCGGGTGTCTTCTTTGCTTTGGATCGGAAATGGCTGGTAAATACGGTTTAGAGTTGCCTTTTTTCTGTGGCTTCGCAGTAAGGACAAGATGGCCGTTTATTAATTAAAAGTACGAGGTTTATATAATTATGTTATTTATACAAAGTATTGTCCAAGCTCTTTGCTTAATATTTAGGTTTTTGTAGCGTTTGTTAAATTAGCGCACAAAATTCATGTTCTTCAAAGCAAGACGAAGTAAAGTACCTTAGGTAGCTCACCGTTTTACGTTAAGAAGAACGTCTTTCTACATCCATGCCTGAGTAAACCCAAAATCACTCACAAATACTAACAATTTCACCCACAAAAACTAAACAACTGTCACTAGTACCTTACAAACATTACACCACAATCCAATTCCAATTTTGATTGACCATTCACTTGTGCTAATCACAACGCAACAGGGCTTCAAGTCACATTCGTGCAAACAATCCTTCACAAATGCGAACAGACAAAGCTTTCAGTAAAGTGGAAGGCCTGTCGGTTTGGCCGGGTTCCGTACAGCAGTAATGCAGGAATGCTAATTAACAGCCGCCGGCCGCACGCCATTCTGATCGCCGATCTAATCAATGTTGCAATGTTATCTAGACCACTGTGTTCTGAAAACTGTTGTCAGTACCTTGGTTTGTGTTTGGAGCAAGTGATTTGGTTTGTAGTCAGAAACATACATGCTTCTTTTAGCTTTATTTTTAAGCAAAACAGATTAGGTACACAATCATCCATATACATATTTAAAAGCAGTTCTCAGTAGCTTTTGGTAAGGCTAACGAAACACTTACTGATTTTTAAATATACAGAAAGTACAATAAAAAGTATAGTATGTATATATGTGTAGTATAGTACATACTATACTATTTATTGTACTTTCTGTATATTTAAAAATCAGTAAGTGTTTCGTTATCCATACATACATATGTATAGTAGTTTTCCAAACATATATGCGTATACATATATGTACATTTATATAACCCTACATTAGCGAAATAAAAAACATTCTCGGTAAAAAAAGTACAATCCTTTTTCCCTTGCAGCTTTCCCAATTTGAATTTACGGCTGGTGGTGAATTTTTAAGTAAACATGTACGAAATAAAGCAACGAACTCCAAGCCAAATTTTAATGTAAGTCTGAAATCACTTAACTAGCAATAATTAACTTTATTTACATTTCGCCTCCTGGCAATTGCGGAACCCTTCCTAAGGGTAAGGACACATTGAACTACTTTGGAAAAAAAAAACTAAGAAGACATGTTTCGTATTTGTCAAAAGGTGATTTGATTATATAATGAAAGGAGTACTTTTGGTTATTGTTGTAGGTACTGATTGTAGGAGGGCAGTATAATATGCTTTCTTTGTCTGCTTGGCGGGTCAATGACAATCTTAATAATCGCCATAAGAGGTAAACCACTAGCAATAAACGCACGATCTTTTATCATATTTGCCCAAATAGTTATACGGAAGTATTTTTGAACACAGATTAGGAAAATATCTCGCTCCCTCACAATACTCACACAAAAACAGCCATAACTGTAAAAAATCACTAGTCCAAATACCTCAGCCCCACTTCATCACATCACAGATATCTCATTGTACTCCAACCTTAACCCTCAGTGGTTCCGCCGGACGTGTAATTAAAACCATCCTTTACTGATTTATCGCGTCCACAATTTATTCCTTTATCTTTGTTCAGACCACTAATATATCTTTATTTTACTCTCTAGATAAAATTAGCGAATTTGCTCGCCACTCCGCTCCTTGGTTTTCCTCTTTCGTGTTCAGTTAAAGGGTTGCCAGATAATAATTTTAACTTTAATTTATGAGGAAGAGTGTACCGAGTCGAAATTTACGCGTTTGTTATACAGTTTTCAAAATAAATATTACTTTAACAAAAAATATGTAACTGCAGAATTCACATCACTCATTGATAAGCACGTAAGTAACATTGGGTAACATAATTCAGTCACTATCATAATTATTTATGTCGCCGCTGTTTTTTTATTTCTAAAATGACTTAATGTTACCTTTCACCTTATCAATATCAATTTCTACAACAACACCATATCACATCAAACATCGATAAGAAAAACAAAAACCGAAATTCAAACCGGAAAAGAAAGTGAAACCCGAAATTAATCACGAAATGCCGTCTCTGTTTATCAACGTTTAAAATAAAGCCAAGCATTCGCATTTAAACTTTATCAACATTAGCTCATAACTGGGCAACATGAACCACGTCGCAATAAATCTAAAGGGCGATTTATTAAATTTTTCATGAAGCTGCCCATGTTTAGAACTCGATAAGATTAATAATTCACAAGTTTACGGTGTTTAGCGGCTTTGTTGCATGGCGGCGCGTTATCGCGACGATCTCGCTACGAAATGGCACCGTGGAAAATGCATCTAAAACTTGGGTTTGGTAATGTTGGATAAGGGCTGTAAATAAAACGGTAATTTCAAATAAAAGTTTTCTATGAAATATTTTAAAGAAAACGTTGCCGATGATCTTCTTTTCAGCTTTGATTATAACCGTAACGTTTCTAGTTATTTCGTTAAGTTCTACTCTTACGATTAGCGATTACAGAAAGTTTATGAATGTGAAAAAAGGTCGAGTTTGTAGAGCATTGCTTCTCACATCTACTTTTGTATTAAAGTTCGCACATAACACCACACCAGTAATCCCCGAGGGTTTAGGCAGAGGAGTATCTGATAGTACACCTACATTTCGTCAGTTATGTTTAGGTCCCATGTAATAGGGGGTGAGCCTAGTGCCATCAACCGGACACAAATCTAGACTCCGTGGCTACTAATGAGAAATTCCTGATGGAAAAACCTAATAACACTTTGCCAGACCCGGGAATCAACCCCAGGACCTCATGGTCAGCTGTCGAGCTTGCCCAACGAAGCAGTGTAAAGTTCGATGTAATCTTATTAACAGTCGGGTATTTATTCACAGGTATGTTTTGCTGTCCATCGAACGATAACAGTTAGAGATTTTTCAAATGTCTTAAATTATTCTTTTATTAGTTTACTGTAGTTTACTGTTACTGTTATCCTGTATCATCCCACTGCTGGGCAAAGGCCTCTCCCCATGACTTTCAAATTCTTCGATCCAGGGCTAAGGTGGACCACTGATCGTTGGTTCTGTCCAGCTCGTCCCGCCATCTCCTGCGAGATCTACCGCGTCGCCTTCTGGCTGTGTCAGGGCTCCACATCGTGGTTATTTTGGCCCACAGCTTGTCGGGCATACGGCAGACATGGCCAGCCCAGTCCCACTTCAGCTTAGCGGATTTTTGACCTAAGTCAGTAATTTGTGTTTTGGAGCGGAGTGTGGTGTTGCGTACACGGCCGGTAAGTTTGACGCCTAGGATACTGCGCTCCATTGCACGTTGGCAGACCTTGAGTTTAGACTTTTGAATTGTTTATTCTTTTGTATGTTTGTTTGTGTTTGTCAAAGATCAAGTCTGGGATCCATAGGTCAAAATGGGAAGAATGCAGATGTACATGATTTTTCGCTTGGGCGACAAAGAAAGATTTCCTTTAATAAGCTCTTTCATGGACCAATAGCTCTTCCTGGCATTTTCGATTCGTCATATGACTTCCGTGGCATTAGTTTACATGGCTGAATAATTTGTAAAGTTCCAATCCACGTTTCTCGAATCCGTGCGTTGGGTTGAAGGTTGCAGCCGGTTGCAATGTTATGACACCTAATATACGCGGAGCACGCGATTCCGTGCGGTTTGCTTTGCCACAGTTAATGGTCTGCTGAAACGGCCGAGCGTGTTGAATGGCCGATTTGCGATTGATGCTATTAATCTACGGAAAAAAGCACTCACACTATTATACAAGCCATTCTTTTCATTTTTATTATTGAGGTTTATATGTGAGGTTTGCACTTTGTGTAATGAATACTGAGCTTTGTTAATTTGGCTATTGATTTGGATATGGTGAATTGTGAGACGAATAGACAGTGTTAGATGTTTCTTGTTTGGTTTGCAGTTTTTATGTTAAGAGCCACATGGAAGTATTATATTTTCGAATCCTATACTATTAAATGAGCAATATTTGTAATCACGTTCTCGAAAATGGCTCTAACGATTTCGATGAAAGTTGCAATATAGAGTTTTTGCGGAGGCGAAAAAACATTTTAGCTTGGTCTAATTTGTGGGAAAATTTGTTTTCTCTATTTTCACTCGGTCGCCAGGTAAATAATAATTGAATAATTGTTCTTGTAGTGTCACTACAAAAGTTACGGATATACATGTTATGTTTTCGCTAGGTAACACTATAAGTGAAAACCGATTAAATTACCCAAAAAGCTGTGAAAAGTAAAGCATTGTTACTGTAAAATTAAAATTGCACCGCAATCTGTATCCACAAGCGATAAATGTAGCAAGTGTTAATTAGTTTACAGTTGGTGACAATTCAAAAGTTGTTAATTTCGTCCCGTCCAGTAGCCATGAGCCACCAGCCACGAGCCACGTTACCGTAGGGCACGAATATAACAAACAATTAATTAAAAGCCGACTGTAATTACGAGAATACTCTCGCAACATATGTTTGTGGCAAATAAAAGGCATTATTGGACATTTCGACATGCAAAACTGATTTTTTAATTGGCCTTTTATGGTTACCATTGCTACAGTATGTTGCTGTTAGTGTTGCTACTTGTACAAGTGTGGTAGGAGTGGGCAGCTCATGGACCTCCCGCTGAATGTATACAAATCATTATGAGATTGTATGTCCGCTTGATTTCACCATCGTTTCGTCGAGAACCTCAAAATTCTAAAATTGCAAACTTCGAAAAGCAAATCATACGTTGTACACGTGAACACAAAAAAAAAACTCGGACTTTATGGAATGATGGCCAAAATCGTAAAAACCTTATAGAAAATGAGTACAATTTAAAAGTGCATAACTCAAACAACATAACAGACGAACAACAATGCCTGGCCGTTCAGTCGTTCACTTATTGAGTACATATTTACCCAACAACGGCCCATTAATCAATTTTTGCATTTTTAATTCGCCCTCATTATTTGCCCGTGAATTTCGTTTCAACTGTTGTTCCACCATTTTAAAATTTAAGCTCTGACCGCCCTCCAAAACGCACATTTCCAAGTAATTTACAATTTACCGTGTTCGCAATAAATGAGCAATTTACTTTTTATTTGTTAAGCCACTTGTAATTAATAATGGTAAAAGCTTTGGCTTTATAATGTTAATTAATGAGTTATGCATTGTTTCTGGATAAGTAGATATATATTGGGTAGTAATTAAATTGTTTGCTAGAAATACATATTTTTATGCTCAATCAGTTCTCGGTAATGTATTTAATTTGGTTCGTGATCTGTAAATACGTTATTTTCAGAGATTTAAATATTGGTAATTATTAAAATAAATTTGTACTGTTTTCATAATAGTCGTTGTTATCATTTGTGAAAACCTGAAAAACAGTTAATACGAGCATTCAACATATTTAAACATGAACATAAAATTCGTGGGAGTATTAAAATACATTTTTATTAGAAACCAATTCCACAAACCTAAACGCAGGTAGTAGTAGTAAGGTTTTAGCATTATTCCATATACATTTTTGAGTCGCAAGGGACATAGAACTGCACGGCGGGCGTTGCAGCCCGACACGGTAGCACTGAAATAAAACATTTAATAAAAATGGCCACTCCACTGTTTTGTCCACTTGTGAACATCGGAGCTCAAGTGATGTTCACAATATCGAAATAAAATTAAGTATTTTTGTCGACTGTTTCGATTCTTTTGTCATTCATATGACGATATGAGTTCTTTGATTCGTATAAATTCGTAAAAGGATGAACATAATAGAAAACACATTATTACTGTTTATTTTGTTTGTAGGCATTGTGATTAAATCTCATATCATAGATATTCGAGTGATCCGTTTCATTGAAGAACCCATAGCGTAAGTACCGTCGGAAAGATTAATTATCACGCGAAACGTCAATTTTATTTACCGGGACGGGCTATTTCGATAGATAGTCAATTTGCTTAACAGTTTATTTCACTGACGTCATTTATTAGTGAAGTAGCTATTAATCGGAAAGCGATACGTATACTGCTTTTCATTGCACGAGTGAACCCACAAAGCTTTCTAAGCCAATTCCAAAATTGCGAGACATACCTACATGATGTTCACCAGCCTCGAGCTCCTTCATAGTGCTAAATGCTTCACTAAATATTAAACGTTCGTCCATGTAACGCATTTCGCTTTACATTTTTTGAAGCGGCGCTCTTTGTAATTGATAAAGGCAGCCGGCCACCGCCCATGACATGTTGTATTTATGCGAATTTAAAAGCTTCCGACTCGCGGAGCTTAAATCTGAATTAATCCCGCGTTTTTTGATCACCCCTGTCGAAAATTTAATGGTCGTTATTTAATAATCAATCTGGAATATATTTTGGACTGTGAGCTTTTGACGTACTTTTTGTAGATGAGTCTATATTGTCGGTGGTTGTATATTGAAAGCTTTTTACAACTCGTTACTGAGTTACAAGTGGAATATGTTTAGTTATAAGTTCGGTTTTACGTGTGTTGTGCTAATTATTCTTCTCTTCATTTGCAGAAACCAAATGACAAAATGGAAAGTCACGTGCCCTGTAATAAAAAAGCACAGCGTTAATGCAAACGTGTTGCAACTCAACTATAAGATACTTATTCCAAGTATTAACGTAAACTTCTGCTTTTCTTGTGTATAGGCACAGAATTATGTGTGCGTGGCTTGAACAGATAAGTTCACAAAGTAATCATGCGCCAACTCTAACTCAGCGCTAAACACCTTAATAATCATGACAACTTGTTTCAACGTGGGCACAATGCTAACTAGTCAAACGCAACTTTAACCAAACACAATCATACATGTAACCACCACATCAAAAATGCCACCCGAAATTCGCCCTTACGTTAATAGTTTTAAGGATGATAGGCGTTTAAGTAGGTTGTTAAACAAAGTTTGCACACGTGTACCCAAACTTAGGCTAACTTGGAGCTGTCAAATTTGTTTAGCGGTAAGGGAGGGCCGCTTAAGTTGCGAGGCAGGGCGCCGCTGGCGTATAACTAAGTGCTTACTTGCCTACTACTAAATTGTTACATTTGAGTTGTAAAATTAATGCTGCGATTTATGCGAGGCGGAAAGTTATTATTGGTTAGGTACATAACACAACTGCTTCCCCGGCTCTCGAGCTACCGATATTAAACTATTCAGCGATTTGTTTGTTGTAGGAAACCTCTCATAAATAGTTACTCGAGTTGTTTACGAGAACTAGGCAAAGCGAAACGATCGCATTACACAATAGGCACTACTCGGGATTCCCTGGTCAGAGTTCAAGAGAAGCCTCGCAGGTGTGGCCGAGGGCTAATTACGGCGACTTGGAAAAAACAAACGGTAATACAATACGGTCTTTTCTTAAATTTAAAAGTTATTTAAATGGTTTTGTGTAAAAGAATGGTGAAAGGAAGTTGGTAAAAAATATTGATTGGTCTGTTCGGTAATTTAAGTCCGTGAAGTGGAAGAAGCCGTACGTTAAATTGTGATCATGGAAGAGATTTTTATTACCTACCTATAAAATGAGAGATGCTCTTACTCGAAACAGCTCACTTTTACCTAAAGAAAGCTCATGTGCTCGTGTCAAACGAAGGTATTGTATTTTTATAGTTTAGCGGGGTGTAAAAAGTTGGAAGCATGGTATCGCGCACTAAATCTCACGTAACAGGGGTATAAACCATTACGTTGTGTGTCGATGGTTATAGCCTCACTTCTTGTCGAACCCTTTTCTAATAAAAATCTATGATATGCTGCTTGGAAACACCTGCGCTAGTCTATTAACTTGTAAGAAAAATGTTTTTTGACAATCCTAAAGCTGTTTCCAGACTCCGTTAAGTAATAAAGCTACGCTAAGTTGTTGGTTTAAGAAGTGTATCAAACACGGGAATTGTCATGTTATAAATATAAGGTGTAGTTTTGCATCCTCGTCAAAATTCAGGAGGTCGTCATAGAAGACGTAAATAATCAATATAAATTACGGTACCTGGTCAATAATAATAAACGCTGTTTTTTTGTTGTTTTAATTTGACACTATTTCAGAATGAAGCCCTTTTCAAAAGAGAAGAATCACCCGTTTATCGAATAAACGTCTGCGTTTGTTTGTGTGTGTGAAAGCGCGGTTATGGGGCTAGTATTAGACGGGCCGCGTTTTAATACGGTTGGTGTACACTATCGATTTCCGATATTTAAAAAAAAGTAAAAAATTACCTACTCATTTTATTATTGATTCGGGTCGAGAATCATTGGCATAGTTACCTCCTTGAATTTGAAGAGGATGCAAAGCAACACCTTGTATAAGGATGAATAATCATAGAGACGTTTTAGATAATGCCCAATCTAATAATGGGGAGCTCCGAGCTCTAGATTCTACATCAATCTAATTGGTAGGTAGTACTTTTGCATTAAAAATGAAACGAGAAGAAAAATTTGTAACATTGCTTCAATTTCCGCGAGGCACCCATCACTGTTTGTCTCAGCAACATCAAAAGTTTGAGTGCTAGAAAACACCTATGGGATTAAGTTCGCCTCCGTACTTAAAGCTTTCGATGAATAATAACAATAATGGGATAAAACGGAACTGTTTGAATGAATGATTTGAAAAACACTTTCCGATATTCAGTTGTACTTTGGCAGTCTTAAATCCAAACACGCACGTTTTCGCGCCAAAGTCCGCGGCGGAACATAAAACAAAATCAGCTTGGCGATAAGGGTCGTTTCGCACTGCGTCATATTTCACAAAGTGCCCTAAGTTCGGCAGTTAACTCACACGGTTATGGCGCTGTTAACACGTGTTCACGCTCTATATTGTTTGTGCTTCACGTAAACTAAATCATTGGGTGAGAAAAAATGAGCCGGAAAACTTTTTGAAGTTAAAGTGATGAATCATTTTCTATTAAGTACGTGTTATTTTGTATTCTGCCAGCCGGAGAAATACTTTAACCTACTGTAAAACATTATTAAGTCAATACAACTGATTTATAGTAGCGTTTTCGGTGAGCAATTGTGTCTTGTTTAATCGAGAAAACACGAAGAAATAGGCAAATCGCAATAGGTTCGCCCAAGTTCGTTTTTTACTCACTAGGGCAGTACATGCCCTTTGTGTAAAATAAATTCATGATACAGTCGTTTTTACGGTTAAGACGATAACAAGATTACCTAAACAAAAAATAGATAGCGAAAATGAAGATTGAAAAATATGGACGCAATCATTAAAAAAAAAACCGCCAATATTTTCCGGTAAGCTCGGAAACGAGCCAAAACGTATTTAAACGATGTAGAAGGAAAAAGCTCGAGTTGGGTCAGGTTCGCCAACATTGGTTCCGTATAAAAATATTATTTGAACTAGGTATTTAGCTTATGTTTAAGCTGTCTCATGTTTGGAGAATTTATTGATAGTCATGTCCTGACATTTTATTTTTATTTTTTAATTTCGAGATATTTGGTGAATAGCTGTGCCCTTGAATGTAAAATGCAGATACTTATCACATAACTGCAAAGATATGTGAGTTTTGAAAGAAATAGAAGAAAGGTATGCAAAAATGGCTATCAAGGTATTTTCAACCTGAAATGGCTTATCAACATAGTCAGGTGCGGATCTCTAAAAATAATAGCAGGAAGTTTTTATCAGCTGACTGCATAGTTATAAATGGTGCACGTGGTACGGCAAGTATGAACAAATAGAGCCGTGCGTTCATTCCTGCAGCGTTTAATTAATGTCTATTTGTTAGCATATTTACCTGCAGGTAATATTTTACTTTTACTTTGTTTCATACTAACTTTTATAGCGCGTACTGCAATTTGTGCACGACAATTTATTAGATGTTATCTATTATATTATGTATAGTGTTTTTATCTGAGCTATGCTTTAGGAATTTAGTCCCTCTTACAGTATGGAGGTCTGTTTGCCAGCGTTATACGTAGATTGATTTAATATTATATTTGCTTAGGGAACATCTTATATTGTATCACTTTTGAACACGTACGTAAGCAAAACAAACATACATAAGCACATAGAATAATATATTTTAAGATTATATTCCAATGTTTCACAAGAATCATACCTGTCCCTTTTCAATTACCTACCACGTAACATATCAAAAGAGGTTTCAAGTCGGGTGGCTAGTGCGTTCTTGACGAAATTTTCATAAGAGGCGGGGTAAAGCGTCGCTCCGGGCGACATCGGACTCGCTTCAGATCACTTTGTAGTATTAAATGTGCCTTTATCGGAACAGTGGACTCACTGCGCACTGGGCAAGAGTATGCACGGAGAATGTAACTGTGTGGGTGGACATTATGATTTGATATAAACTAAAGACGAATGGTTAAGTAGCTTTTGGTGTATTTACACCTTACACGGAGTAAAATTAACAACTTTTATAGCCGTAGTTCTTACATATAAAACAGGCGTAGATACTTGTCAGTATCGATCTAGTTTTAACTGACATTAGTCTGCCTACCTGAAAGAAATGACTTATCTGAATTTCAAAAATAAGTAGCAATTAAGTCATTAACTTATATTTTATTTATAGACATTGAGTTATTCGTCCTCAAATACAATAATACTCTGCCTTCAAAATGCCTTTAAAACATGAAATTATATACTTACTCAAAATTCAAGACATAACCCGAAACGCAAACATTTACGTTCGACGTTTGAACAGCGTTCGAGTATCAGTAAAGACGTCACGTCGCCGTCTCCATGAATAAGTGTAGTGGAGCGTGAAAGACTTGACAGTATCATATCTAAAGGTTCAGTCCGAGGCCGGTCGGCGCCGCACAGTGGATCCATATTGAAAATTAGTGGACATGGGCAACAAAGTTCCAATATCGATTCGATATTTTTTTATGTGATTCTTCATGATATTCCAGACAACTTTTACTCTTGTGAAATTTCTTCTAAAGTTGATCGTTTGTCTGAAAAAAAAAAAAAATAGATTTTTTTGTATGGAGCGAATCACGTTTATTTTTTTTTCTTCAATTGTACGAATATGTTAGGTGTATGGCGTGAGTATATGATAGCTAGGGTCATTTTCTATCCACGAAAAAATATATCAGCGCCGGCCATCCGCGGCCGCGCGAGTAATCATTCGGTAAAAAAATAATATTTTCTATGAAATTTTTTGCCTTTTAAAATCAATTCAAAGTCATATTTTCTGTCTCACTTGGCTGTTTTCACCTTTTTAGTTAAATATATAGTTTTAATAGCACATAGGTACTCACAACTAGTAATTCTGGAAGAGGTTAAGTTATTATTGCATGTTATCGGTGGCACCTGCATTGTGATTGATATTTGTTTGTGCGCTCGGTTAAGTGCATAACAAACGAGTCACCGAAAAATAATTGTCTCTGATTGGCTGTTATTTTTTTAACTACCTGCACATTATCTATTGTTATCGGTGGCACCTGCATTGTGATTGATGACTCATTTGTTTGTGCGCTCGTCTAAGCGCATAACTAATGAGTCATCGAAAAATGCTCGTCTCTGATTGGCTGAATAATTTTCAGTCATGCTAATATGTTCACTACTTGAGTAATTAACACTGACTATAAATACAAAGACATTCACTAAGTCCCTCTAGCCCGTCCGATCACTATGTACGGCAAGCCTATCCCTTGGGAGAAGCAAGCCAAATACTTAGGAGTCATACTTGACCAACACCTGTCCTTCGGGGCACATACCAAAGCAGCTCGCGACCGAGCTGCCTTCGCTATGAGCAGGCTTCATTTCATGGTAGCGGCTAAGAGCAAGTTGTCACTCAAGTGCAAGTTGCGTCTCTATACCGCAGTGATCCGTCCCATCATGTCATACGCTTGTGTTGTGTTCGCACATACCAAGTCTCGTTATATTCACAGGATGCAGACGCTCCAAAACCGATACTTACGTAGGATCACGGGTGCCCCGTTTTACGTACGTAACGAACGTCTCCACGTAGACCTTAGGATGCCCACCTTATTGCAGTTCATGAAACGCCTCACCAAGCGTTTCTTCGATCGTGCAATAAAACATCGTAATCCCCTGATCGCATCGGCCGCCCGATACGACCCTTCGCGTATCAGTCAGGTTCGCCGTCCAAGGCACACACTTGTAACTCCCGACGACGCTATCACTCTCCTCCAGGAGAGCCGTAGAGAAACGAGTACGCTCCTCAAGCGTATACCCCGGTTCAAACCGCCGTCTTTCCGCCCTCGCCGTCGAGGTCCGTCGCGACGTCCCGGTAATTGCCCTCCCCGACCCTTGCTCGAGCCAGCCCGCGATGCTGTGCCAGTAGATTTAAACCAGCCCATAAATAATATTACTCAGATCCAGCCTGTCCCCTTGCTGCCCTCCCCCAGCGACGCCCTAAGCCGAGGTCCGAGCCCCACAGGGGGCGCCCTTAGCGTGTAGTCGCTTAGTTTGTAAGTTTTTTGCCCTGGCTGGAGGCCTTAAATTCAAGGCATCCACAGGATAGTCCGGTTAAGCAGACGACAACCTCCTAGGTTGAACTGCGAGATGCCATTCACAAAAAAAAAAAAAAAAAATAAGTCCCTCTAGTTTCGCTCTTGTCGCTTATTTGTGAACACAGTGAAATACTTTTATTTTTATATTTACTTTAGAACTATGGCTGGATTTTGTACCAACCTAGATCTTTTTGTGAAATTAAGAAGTGGTGGTGATCTGAAAAATTATATGTTTCTATATGAAAGTATAATTTCTGTTTTGAATACCACAGTTTCTGAAGAAGACAAAAACCTAATCAAGGAGTTCTGTCGGCTTTTTTGTGTAAGCCTAAATAAAAAGTGGATAGAGTCAAGTAGAAATCAAAAAACTTTTATGAACCGTGTAAATAATCGCAAGTGGTTGGAAAAAAACATCAACTGGCCTGTTTGTGACAGTGTTGACCTGAGAAGTGAGTTGGGCTTTTCGGACACAGCCTTATCTGAGCCAGTGGATATGAATTCCCATGTTCCTAATCTTGCAGTATGTACTACGGAAGCGGGAACATCTACAGAAAAGGAGCACAGAAAACCGTTCGAAGACTTAAGTAATAAGCAAAAAAAAAGACGTTCTACTTCCATAGTAGAAGAAAATTCCGAGGAAGAGTTGCAGCACTGGTACTTAACAAAATTGAAAGACAACGGCAAAACGAATCTGGCAAAAGTGGTCGAATACGTTTCCAGTAATCCAGAAACGCTATCCGAAGTACACGAGCGACTATTCAAAAAGCAGAGCCTAAGTACTGTCTCTGAAGATAAGTGTTTAGCTCTTTACACATCACTTGCGCTCTCGAGATGGAAGTACTTAGCTCTTCGACAATTTCTGAAAGAAGAAAACTGTGCTGCCTTTCCATCTTATCCAAAGCTCGTTAATGCCAAGAAAAGATGTTATCCACCACAAGAGAGTATGGAGATTACCGAAAAAGGAGCTCAAATTAAATTGCAAGCGCTATTGGACCACACTGTGGAGAGGATTTTACTAGATGTGAATTCTGTTGATAGGTCTCAAAATGAAGAACTCAAGTTGACCTGGAAATGGGGGCTTGATGGTTCTTCGTCGCAGAGTAACTATAAACAGAAAACGTCAAACACAGCTACAGAGTTCGGTGATTCATCAGTAGTCATGATAAGCATCGTCCCTCTTCGGCTAGTGTCTGACTCATTATCTGGGAATGAAAATATAGTTTGGGAGAACCCCACACCTTGCTCAACTCTGTACTGTCGACCAGTGAAGTTCACATTCACTTCGGAGACAGCTGATTTTATAAAGTCTGAAGAGTCGGAGATGAAAAAACAAATTGATGAACGAATATCTACTCAGTGTGGAAATATTATTGTATCACATGAATTGCATATGACCATGATTGATGGAAAAGTGGCCAATATTATTGCTGAAGTACCATCATTTGCAACGTGCCCCATTTGCTTGGCAAAACCAAGTGAGATGAATAATTTAGACTCTTTGACTTCCAGACCACTTCGTGAAGATATTTACAAACAAGGAATTTCTTCACTGCATATGAAGATTCGGTGTATGGAATGTCTTCTCCATATATCTTATAATCTGGATTTTCAACGATGGACAGCTCGAGGCGAACATAAGGCTTTGAAACAAGCTAAAAAAAATACCACGCAACAAGAGTTTCGTGAGCAAACTGGAATGCTGATTGATATAGTCAAACAGGTATGTATTTAGTTCGTTTTATGTTTTTTGTGTATTATATCTCTATGTGTCGTATATTACAGTCTTTTTCCCCATTTCAGGGTTTTGGAACTACAAATGACGGGAATACTGCGAGGCGCTTTTTCCAAGATTACAAAACATCATCCAGAATAACAGGAATTGACGAAAATCTAATTTTCAGATTTTCCGTTATTCTACAAGCCATATCATCAGGCAAAAACATTGACTGTGAAAAATTTAGAAGATACTGTAGAGAAACAGCTGATGTATACGTGCAACACTATTCGTGGTACTACATGCCAGTTAGTGTACATAAACTTCTAATGCACGGTGCAGACATCTGTAACCACTTTGGTGTTTTGCCAATCGGTAAGTAAAAAATAAATAGAGTTTGATGTATAATTTGACTCGATTGCTTTTTGAAATTAAAATGCATGTACTTATTTCTTTTAGGTACCTTATCAGAAGAAGCTTCGGAAGCCCGTAATAAGGACTTCAGAAACGTCAGAGAGAGACACACTCGGAAAACGGACAGAATAGCAACAAACGAAGACATCCTCCATGGACTTCTAATAAGCTCTGATCCTTACATATCCTACATAAGGCCTAAAATAACGAAACAGGTTCATAGTGAGTTGTTGCCTGAAGCAATTCAGTTGTTACAGACTACCGAGCCTCCCTGTGACAGTGAGATTATGGAGGAAGAAGAATGCCTCATAGCAGAGTCCGAAAATTTGCCGGACCCACTTCTGGAATAAGAAATAAAGTGATCCGGCTATGGACTATTCCCACAAAAGCCCATCAGGGCTGGGAATATGACAAACAGCCCTTTTCAGGGCTACAATTATTTCACAATTTCCTTTCGATCATACGTACGATAACTTATACTATACTTTACATACGCTTGATTATGTAGATAATGATTATCAACGTCTTGCCCGTAAAAATTCAAACTATTTCACGTATATTTGATAAAATTAGTATACCCAGAAACTTATTACATGTTTATTTTACAATAGATAACGTGCAGGTAGTAAAAAAAATAACAGCCAATCAGAGACGACCATTTTTCGATGACTCATTAGTTATGCGCTTCTAGCCGAGCGCACAAACAAATGAGTCATCAATCACAATGCAGGTGCTACCGATAACAGTAGATAATGTGCAGGTAGTTAAAAAAATAACAACCAATCAGAGACAATTATTTTTCGGTGACTCGTTTGTTATGCATTTAGCCGAGCGCACAAACAAATGAGTCATCAATCACAATGCAGGTGCCACCGATAACATGCAATAATAACTTAACCTCTGCCAGAATTACTAGTTGTGAGTACCTATGTGCTATTAAAACTATATATTTAACTAAAAAGGTGAAAACAGCCAAGTGAGACAGAAAATATGACTTTGAATTGATTTTAAAAGGCAAAAAATTTCATAGAAAATATTATTTTTTTACCGAATGATTACTCGCGCGGCCGCGGATGGCCGGCGCTGATATATTTTTTCGTGGATAGAGAATGACCCTAGCTATCATATACTCACGCCATACACCTAACATATTCGTACAATTGAAGAAAAAAAAATAAACGTGATTCGCTCCATACAAAAAAATCTAATTTATTTTTTTTCAGACAAACGATCAACTTTAGAAGAAATTTCACAAGAGTAAAAGTTGTCTGGAATATCATGAAGAATCACATAAAAAAATATCGAATCGATATTGGAACTTTGTTGCCCATGTCCACTAATTTTCAATATGGATCCACTGTGCGCCGGGAGGACGCACAATCAAACTTTATTGGACACTTTTCATTTACCGAGAATATTCGCAGCAATGTAGGTAAGGCACCCGTCTCAATAGCAGCGATTAGCGAGTAGAGATAGCAACTATACATGGTGAAAGGGAGATCGACGCTAAAACGGTTACCACGAATTCAGTACACCATTTTGAACCACCACTTAGAAATTTTTCATCGGTAATTAAAAAGAAAAAATCAGCTGTTCCATACATTTTACCGTGTAAATATGTATTGCCGTTTTGTAGGCAACAACGGTTTAAAAAAAATGGGGTTCAGTATGATGTACTGTATACCTGGTAATCGTTATGGCGTCGGTGTCCCTTCCAACCTGTATACGAGTTGTTTGTTTGCGAGAGTTCTCACTGATGTTTTGATTAGTCAGTGATCAGTCAGCAATATTAATACGTATCTCTTTTACTAACACGGGACCCACAATCGTTTGCACGTTTCTCGACCGAGAAAACCATCGATAGTCGATATTTTATTTTATATAATTTATTGGCGCTTATTACTTAGTAAGTTAGCTTATTTTTCTAATTTATTATTTTGTGCATGTTGTGTTTAGCTATAATTAATTGTAGCGCTGTTATTTAATTTTAGGAATGTATTATGCCACTGTTTTCGGTGTGAACAATTGTTGGTAAACATAATTTACTAAAAAATAAGTAATAAATAAATAACTAGTCGCTTCCTCGTCGTCCGACAGTGGGACAGGGATCTGTTGTAATTTTGGAAAAAGAAAGTTCCTTACATGTCAACAATATAATTTTTATACGCCAACCAGTGTACTCGTTCATCAGTCCACTGTTTATTCTTAGGTGTACATGCAAACAAAAATGTCACACATGCAGACTCATAACTCCACTTGCATAAATGCATACAACATCTTCATACATTCATACCCGGAATATTTACTACAAAGGAAAATGCAAGATTCCTCGAAATAGAATGACTGAAACGTGGACGGTTCCCTCAAGCGGAGGCACTCGTAGGAGGACGATTTCCGAAATGTGTTTACAATGAGGGCCGGCCCGTGGACGCGACATATTTCATTATTGCTAAGAAATGCCTCCGACTACATAAAAATGGAACGACGCAAAACGGTACAGGCATGCACGGAGATTCTTTAAAGGATTAATATGCGTTTGTGTGAACAAAGTTGCAATGTGTTGCTACTGGTTTTTCTAGAGGAAGTTGTTAAAAAAATTACATCTTCTTAATTTGACAGTCACTTGATTGAATTTACTCGCGTAAATTAGGTTCATGTTAAGTTGTGAAGATTGATTGAATTGTTCTTAAAATAATGTCAAAAATAAGTAGGAATAAATTATGTTTCATCAAATATAATGAACGTGTAAATTAAACGTGTACAGGTAGTTAGACCTTTAATTCCTATCGTTACATAAAAACGTGCTACTAATACGACGCGATGCAAATTAACAAACAAAACACAACAAACTATACAAAACACTTGTGTGTGTGGGCGTACAGTTGCGTCTGGCGGGTGAACGTCCACCCTCCACTTCCGGTCACTATATAATAAAGTTATTCTCGTTCTTTCGATAAACTTCAGTTTGTCCGCCGATAAATTACCGGGTCACATTCGCGGAAGTTGTCCCGGGCCTCGCCAAATATTGGCTTAACTTGAAGAATGGGCCCAAAGCTTGTCCCGGGATTTCATACGAATTATGTTTTATTTGTGACTTCAAACAAACGAGATAAGGATAATGTGTTTTGTGTGATTTGTAATTGTCAAATACAGCCTTGGTTTGTTTATTTTTGGGACATAGGAATGTTTTATGGAGAGTATTAAATTCAATCATATTGCGCAAATCACAGACATGACGTGACAGGATGGCAATCATTGCCTAGAAACTACAACTGAATGAGACGAAGTTTAAATCTTGTATAAAACGCAAACTATGTAGGCAAGCATACTATAAGTTGGGGGATTACATTGATGATAAAAATACTAGGCTCAATGCTGGTCCTGCTCCACAGCTATAGGAGCAAACTAATTTTATTGATTACCATGTGAAGTTATTGTGGAAGCTGCAGAAGATTGTAAACATTTCTTTGCATTGTATAGATTCAATCTCTTAGTGTTATATAATTGCATAGCATATGTGTGGGGTTCTATGTACGATAAAGCTACTATTTATATCTTTTACTGACTCGAATTTGCCCTGGCGGTTGAGAGAATTTCATGCTCACTCAAATGTCTCGCTGATGGTGGCGCGTGTGTCGGGTCGTTTAGTTCCCTTCAAAATGATTGAGTTGAATGATAGCTGATCCATGCGTCATGTTTGTGAACGGGCGCTGTCAGTGGGGACTGGTCATCTCACAGCTGCCATGGATTATTGTATTTTTGAATTGTTAATTTTATTTTTTTACTCTGGACGCTCTTACTCGCACGTCTTCCTACATCGTTCTCACATATATGTATAATTTCGACATGAATGATGTAACCAAGACTTTGTAAGAACATAACATAATGATTTAAAAGAGCGTCCATGGAATTGCTTGTCCATTCTTCTCCATAGAGATCTACGCTTTCGAATGGGCAACTACAGTACTTTCACAAGTTATTATGCCGTGTGACTGGGACTGTAGCTTAGTTTTTTTTTCGTGTTTTGACATTCAATAGTGCCTGTAATGGACTAATTGAAATAAATGCTTTGAGTTAGAGAAAACCTTTACAACATACCTAGCAGTGAGACAATACAGATTGATTAAAAATATGTTGGCATTGATGTTTAGTTCAATAAATGATACTCAAGAAGGCTTTACTAAATGAAGATAATATTTTAATCAATCCATCATTCCTACTATTTGTTTTCATTCAATTTTAAACGTAACTAACGAACTCCTCACATACATAAAGCCTCTGTTTGCAAAACATTGTTGTCCAAACAGTTCAAAGCTGTTTTCGTTCTCAGTCCATCTTTTTTCTGCGGTGTGCTACGCTAAATTGGTCGGCGCGTGTAGGCCGCGTAGCGGTTTGGCGTAGATGCCGCTACGCCATCCACAGCGGTTACAAGGAGCTACGAAAATTGTTTTATTGCCAAAAAAATTTCAAATAAAACCTTTCATCATCTTAACATTGTTGGTTTGTAAAATTTTTGGTGTTTTTGACGAAACATTAAAATTAATAAACAAAACCAAATATAATTGTTTGATTGTTTTTTATTTTTATTTTGTTTTTTTTTTATTGATTAAATCCCACTTGCGAAATACAAACGTACAAAGCGCACATTCGATTCCTATTTGACTGTAAAATTTTGTTTCACCACTTTTTGTAGTAAGTGGTAGAATTTTTGCAGAAGAGCTTCACTTTTATTTGAAATTTTGTATTTTTGCTTTCATGATAAACCCTCCTTTACAATATGACTATCTACTTTTAGTATATTTTCTTCGCTAAACGATACCTCCTCCACGGTTTCGTAGCCACATTGTTTGCGGGAGATATCCCTGGATCTGATGGTGCGGCACTAATGCCGTATGAATGAAATTTACTGTCAATATCTGAGGCCCGCATGCGGCTTTGTGACGCAAACTGTCCTCTTTTATACCCGATACCCGCCATTATTTCTCTTTTTATTTTTCCCTTTGCATTTTTCACTGTATTTATTTATGAGTCGCCGGTCTTTTATTTTATGGATCCGGTTTCATTGGCTATTTGGATTCTATATCTGTGAGCGAAATGAACGTGGTTTCTGTTTTTTGCGCGTCTGGCTATGAAGGTCGTTTGTGGTTACGCGATTAAATTAATTAAACGTTTGAATTAATTAGCCAAATAATCAATTACCGATATTATAATTAAAATGCTAAATTTAGTATTCATGGAATGTTTGTTAAAGCATATTTCAGTCAATCACGATGAAAATAGGCTCACACAGCAAAACATTCCCGCAGACATTTATTTATATTTCTATAAACACAGCGTTTATCTACACGAACGTCGGGACTTACCTCAACTGACTGTTAAATAATGATCACGAAACCCCACGTAGTAATAAGCACCCCTATAATTTGTCCGGGATTATCGTGAGACGGCGCGAGGTGAATCCCGGCGATTAGTCACAAGTATCGCGGGATTCAGGCGACGGGATCCCGGGCTTATCTTCCCGGTAAGAACGCACAAGCGACGAATACTGATCGGCTGAGACCTCGATTAGGTATTCAGGTAAAGGTGTAGAATGATCCAGATTGTGTATTAATATCGACGCAAACGGATTACGGAGAAAGATAACAGTAGAGCTCGTTAAGAAAATGTGTGCGTGCTTGTAGACAATTTGTGTACCAGTGCGATACATCTACCTTTACATATATTATATCATAGTTATTTCTGTTTCCAGTGATATGAATGCATGCAGTGTGAATCATCTTTACGGTTTCGTTACGGTTATATTCAGGTACCTTTTAGTGGTTTTCTCCTTAATTCTTTTTTTTTAATGCAGCCTCGTCTTCAAGTGCCAGTAAAATATGAAAACTTAGCAGGTAGGCAAAATCAAAATGAATCTTAACCTCATACTTACAGAAGAACCTTTTTATTATTTGCTTCAATGATAAACCATTTAAAAGAACATAATTTATCAAACAATACACCATAACCAAAAATCCTTGCTGAAAATTCACCTTAATTCAACCCTAATTACAATATCAACAGTAAAATTTTCTCCAAGGAAATTCGAGGTGAGCGGAGTGCGACGTGGGTTGAGCAATTAATTCAGTCGGCGTCGAGCGCAGGTCGGTTGCGGTTCGATGCCCGCGCCGAGTGAAGCGACCCCTGTCTTTACCGTGTGGCGCTTCTGTATGCCCCAGCGAATCTTGTTGCTAATCTATGTCCTAACTTTGAAATTATATCAGTTGATGTTATTTGGAGCAATTATGATTTCGTTTGGGTTAACATTTACTGAAGAAACTGGCAATTTGAAAATAATATAAGGATGTGGTTGTAGACACTATTGTCGAGCTACAGGCCCTTCTCAAAAAATCTTTTTGAAAAATATGTAGAAAAAATAACGCACAACACAAACTTACCAAAAAAAATATCAAGCACAACCACCATAATGTGTGTGAAAGGAACTTTGTTGTCCCGGTCATTGCGATCATTGTATTGTTCTGGACCATACCTTCTAGTTAAGGAGATATTGGAGATCAAAGTTCCAACTTTTTCACACGTTTTTTTTAAACAAGTTTTGAATGTGATATCTTTACTTTACATACATTCATACCTCCTTGAACCCTGTACTATTCAATGCATCCATTCGCACAATGTTTTGAGTGAATTTAATACAACAAAGGTTCCTAGCAATAATTTTTGGGTAGAGTTACTAAGTTTGATGTCCAGAATGTTTGGTTGACGGCTTCGTGAAGGGTCCGTTTACACCTTGTATGTGACGAACCTTATATAAAACGAAATATCAATATTTCTACACACCTGTGTTTTAGGTATTTATGAGTTCTTTCCATGTTCAAAATCAACCATTACAACGTAATTCAAAAATATATTTAGTTTTATTTCCGTGAATGCAAAAAATCAACAATTCAACACCCAAACTTTACAAACCACAAGGATCCATATGATACATCCCGGATTTTGGTTGACAATCAGTTTGCAGGCTAAAACAATTACTTAAACATCCAATAGCAGAAGCACAAAATATTCGGAAGTCGACCGCAGCCCCGCGGATATCGGCGGCACGTCCACAGGCGCGATGATTACGGGTCACCTCAGACGCCGCAATTAATCCCTGTCCGCAACTCCTCCCGCGGCTCTCATGCTGCGGTGTGCGCTGTCCCCAGCACGGCCGGAATCCGACCGGCTCCCGCGCGAGCACATCCCTACCGAACTATGTGTCTATTAGCTTATCGACTGTGTTGTAGCTCATGCGATATTGCGATGAACGTATTTTGTGTCAAATTTTGTGAATAAACAACAGATGTACAGAAAAAGACGAAAACTGAAATCTTAATTGACACTACAAACATGATATCAACAAGACCTTTCGTTAAAATTAACGAAAACCCCCAGGATTTCCACGAAAACATTCGAAACTGCGCTCAAAGGATCGGCGACTCTTTCGAAAATTAATTGCCGAACCAATTATTACGGTAACGAACTACATGTGTGCCCAAAATATCAATTAGCCGCGTCCCGACGCCACGAACAAAAGATATAGCGTCCCTAATGAATTCGTAATCTCCGTAATCTGTTCAATGAGAAATGGCGTATTCGAAATAGCGGCGGCTGCAAACAAATTAAACCTTCCCAAAAATGAATTTATCACGTAGGACGGGTTACCTAACTATTCATTTGTAGCATTGTTTGAACAATGTGGCCAGGCGTGCTTGTGTCGCCTTTTATTGTGATCGCCTCTTGTTTGCCTCTATTTATCATCGATTTATTTGGCAGGTTTATGTGTTTGTAATTGAATTTACCTACGTTTTGAATTGCAGCTGGATTTTACTAGCACAAAGATGACAAAAAAAAATACCACTAGAAAGTTTAATGGTATTAACTTTTTGTTTGTAACGAATATTACTTGTACGAGTATCTTTAAATATAAGCATGAACTCAAAACTTCCTACATGTACCTCCACACCATAGAACAAATACATATCTACCTACATTTACAAATTAAACCAGAAAATGAGACGCAACCCAAGATACCTCCACGACGATTAGCACCAAATGTCGCCTGATGTTTGTCGTAGCGAAATGCAGAACATTTTAATTTAAGCGAGGTCCGGTAAGAGCGGCGTCCTCCGGCAGATGGCGCCGTCCTGTGATTAATATGCAGGATGGACACTGTCGAACCACGCCGAATCTAACTCCACGCTTGTTTTCCTTCGTTTTGATAACAATTTGTCCAGGCGTGCGGCCGGACCGGACGATGTTAGGAAAATGATCGCAGTTGTACTCGGCACTACGTTCTGTGTTTCTGGGGTTCAGAATCGAGAATTGGTATTGTTATTCGAATTAGTATTTTCTGTTTTGCAGGACTAGAGGCAGTAAGTGATGTTCTAAAAAGTTATCCGCTGATATTACGACATTTTTTTTGCAGTATTGGTACCGACGCTTCTGAAGCATAAAACTGACAGTATCGTTTATCCATCAGAGGTTTAAAAAAATAAAAATATACTACATATCACACATACTTTTACCTACGAACATTCACATTGACAGAAGGATAAGTGTGTAATTATTTTTACCGGGATGGCTCAATATCCATTACCAACATTTCTATCTCAAAACAAACCACGTGCAATTCATTATAAAAAAATGAGTAAACAGAAAACACAAGACAATTTACTAAGAATGTAACAAATTGTAGCTAGGTATATCTGCGTAACGATACTGTTCCGTCCACCCGGTTATCTGATGATGCATTATGGAATAAAATGTGAGTTAAGACTCAAGTTTGCACAATAAATAATTGTTTCCAGAGACGTAATTGCCGTAATTTCATGAATAATTACCGCCACAGAGCAATTAAATAAATTACAGAAGGAATAACGAGCTCCTTCGGGCTTTAGTTTAAAGTTGGGGAGCAGGATGTTGCACTTTACGTTTTGTGGCTCTTTAAAACGCTCGGCTAGTCATGATAGGACCTAATGCCATGTTTGGATGATGGGGCTAATGTCAGAAAACATTAAGGGTTGTATATATCTACATATTTAAAACATATTACATTTTATCAAATGAGCTTTTATTTAAAAATAAGGTCAAACATTTTTCAAGCATGATATTTATTCAGAGCTGGTTTGAAATAATTGTTATTTGCGTTTCAAAAACAACAAAGCAGCGGTTTGTTAACTTATAATTTTTAAACGACCGAAAAAACAACGTAACGTTAAACAAACTAATGGTCGAACACGAGTGTAAACTAAAAAATCGCATCATATTTACCGTGCGACAATATTTTGACCTATCAATCTAAGCACGAACCGCAAATTGTAGCGCCAAACGCGGCCGCCCTGAAAATTTTAAAAAGAGAATCGCCGCTGTCATAGTCGCGATATGGCTCGCTTCCAAATACCGGGGAAACCAAGGGAGGGGTCGCGGGGGACGGGGGCGTCCCCACATGGCCAGTTAGTTACGCCGCGAATTATAGGGGCCATTACGATTCATTAAGGCCAGTTAGGCTTAAACCGGTGTTTACCCACGCACACACACGAACCTGCACACATAAGCCTTCGTTCGCAACAGTTGGTATTGTTTTAAGCGTGTGTGAAAGGGACAGAGGACACCAGAGGGTTGCAATTTGAAATTTTAAGCTACAGAAATGTGGGTGTAATTAGTGGCCAACGTAACGAGCTTAGGGTCTTGCCAACTGAAGTGTGAATTTTTGATTTTGGTCAACCCGTTTTTTGCCCCAAGGAAATAGTGTAATGTCTACAAACTTGGACAGGTAATTTTTTTCGTGATCGAATTATTTGTCACAAAATATTCAACATGCAACAAGTTTCTAATTCGCAGAAATACTTAAGGAATTGCTTACAACCTCCAAGTAATTTTGTCATCCAACTCTATTATTTCCAACCACCTATAATACTAGTTCAATATTTTATTCATGGCGGCTCGCTATCGCTTGAGTTCATATGTAAATAGCCCTATAACCAGCAGTCCATAGCTGGAGGCTTGCCAGTATTGACACTATCGGCTATCGGGCTCAAACGGCGATGCCTCCACCCTGAACGGAGGAAAACCGATGTTAAACGATATTTTATGTAGCACTTCCAACTATTGATAGTGTATTTATATCAATTTATTGGGAAATGGTAATGTTTCAATATTTGCTGAACGTGCTTGTGAATTAAAGTGCGAAATTATGTGTCCATTTTGATTTACACCTATGTAGAAAATACGACAGCTCGGGTTATTTTTTAAGACCAAATTAATATCCATTAAATATCAATCGAATGACGTTTTGTCCATGTACTAAGTGGGTATAATTATTTTGGGCATGGACACCCTCCATCTTGGTAAAACGGAGGGTTTTATAGGAATTACCGACTAAAACCCCACTGTTCCTATAAATACCATGAGTCGGGGCCCGGGGGATGAAAGTCCAAGTGGATACTCAGACCTGTATCTCCCGAGCCCACCTAAACAAAACTGAATGGCTGACTAGTCTTTAAATAACAGTGAATAGTTTACTAATCAGATTTTTTCAAAAGTTCGAAATAAACACTGAAGCTCGTATTTAAATCCACAAAATCCTACAAAACACCGTGTAAGCAACTGTTATAACTCGATCATGGTGGAATCAAATCGAGCGTTTGACCTGATCCGACGCAACCAAACATAGCCGCTCAAATTCCAACCTTATGCTGCAGGCATAAAGGTGAAACGTTTGTAAAAAAAATAGGCTTGCAACAGTACCATCTGCCAATTTGTATCTGCCTGCCCGTCGTAGGTAAATAACCGAGGCATCGTTTGCCGATGCTTTTGACAGCCAGAAGTATTGAGCAAACATCCACTATTTGTATGTGAACTTTTTGCGCCGGCTATTTCCATTTTTGCCCACTGTGCGCGGATTATTATTGATAATTAATGTTTTAACATGAATTCGTTTGGGTTATTATGATGATTTATTTGTTTTTGAGGGATTGATTGTACGTGATTATTGTTGGGTTTTTAATGAAAGGAGCTTAGTGTGGGAAGCTGTGTGAGTTTTCTGTACTAAATACAGATTTTGTAACTACACCAACTCCAAACCAGTCACAGTGCTAAGTTTATCAAACTACAATAAATGCGTTTTAAAAGTTAATTAGTCTAAACCACAGATATAGATAGACCTAGATAACGCAAGAGCAACTACTTCGCGTGCCTAGCTTACGTACAAAAATCGTAAGTGGCCACTTTCGCGCTCATCTGCATCGGTGTATAGCGCCAGTCGGACGTCGCGTCAGTTAAAAATATTAAAATGGTTAATTGTGCTGTTATAAATTGTAAAAACTGTACAAATAATAAAGTAAACGTTTTCCCATCACTAAATAGTGCTCGTGACGTCATAATAGGTAGTCAAAAAATGGCACGCTTGGTTTTCATATAGATCGTGATACTTGCGTTATCTAGGTCTATCTATATCTGTGGTCTAAACATACAAAAATTAAGTCCGCTATTTAAAAACCTAACAAACCCACCCAAAATTGTCCGGAGCAATTTATTTCCAAACCCAGACACATTAACAAAAACCGCTGGACGAAAGAAGTAGAAAAAACGCACATAATCCGAGTTCAACTAAGCCCAGGGGCTATCTAATAACATTTATTACTGGGCTTCCGGTCCCCAGTGTCCACTTCCGGTGGCTGATAAACGGGCGCCATTTTTGCCGCCATATTTATTTATAGGTGTTGGTGGGCGATAATGTCGATGCTGGCAACACTATGCTTGGGGCTCACGTTGGGCACCAGTAACCGGAACGCTACAGACTATTGGTCAGCCATGATGCGGTTGTCGTTAAATTAAGTGGGCGATTTAAGTTATTGGTTGATGACGTCGTATAGTTTAAATATGTATAATACATGCATGTTACAGGAGAGAAAACATTAGTATCTACATTGCACCCGTGCGAAGCCGAGGCGGGTCGCTAGTATGACTATAAATCAAAGTCTTGTTGGTAATTAATTTAATATTATTTAGATAAATAAATTGATTGATCTATTCTCAAATTCAAACAATGAAAGGCAAAAAGATAATAAGATACTCAAACGACACTTCCACTCCAGCAACAATAATTCTCGTTTCAGTCATAACACACAGATACCAAAAACATCTTAATTCATAAGGGTAAAGCAGATAGTTCCAGCACCTATTAATCATATCGATGGGAAGAAGCAAGTGTTGGCGCGATTTATTTGTTCGCAAGTTTGGTGCCGCGTGCGCACTGTGCGAATAATGACGGGCATCACGATATGAATGATTGGGGCTCTAAGAATGTATGTGTTTGGAGTTTTCCTTGAGTTATTGGTCAACATTTCGTGCCAATTTTTTGGTGGTTGTTGTTGAATGGATGATAATAATAGGGGGTTAACTGCATGCTACTTGTAATTAAGATGAGTTGGACCTACAGATGGTGGACCAACCGAATGCTGTATCAAGGTTTCAATTTAGTGAAATCGAAAAACAACAAGCGCATGACAAACTGTCACTTAAAAATTAAAGATTAAAAATATGCACAATTTCTTCAGGTAGGTGAAAATCTACTCTTTTTAAACATCTTACATTGATACTTGCAACCAATCATTGGACTTATTGGATCTCAAGATTATAAACAGTAACCGTGCATTCAGACGTGTCACAAGAAAATATTGAAACTTCCTACCAGAGTATTCGTTTCGGCGTCCCACAAATTCTTATTTACCTCTTATTACAATTTAACGGCGTGTTTGTTTGAAGTGGACAGTGCAATCCGGGGTATAAATCGCAAGGATCCTTCCCGGGACGAGTCAGAGTGCCCGGGGGACCGCGGCGTACATACATCATGGCTTCCACTTGACAAAACGCTACTCTGGGATGACAATCTGAAGCTTAAGTACCAAGGAATGCTTTGACCTTTGTGTGTGGTCTAATATTAATCTCAAGTTACAAAGACCACTAGTGAGGTTCTACAAAAGCTCTTGAAGTGAGGTGATTTTAGTTTGAAATCAAACCTTATCACTTACTGTTGTATTCTAACTTTTCTACTGCCGTAAAAACACGAGAACACACGTGAAAATTTTACGTCATAGCTTGCTACATATTTACTAGGCTTGACACAAAAGACTAATACCGACCCATGTTAGTGAAAGCCACTGAAAGTTCTATGCTATTTTCCAAGTCCAAATTCTAAGATTCACAACAATGACATAAAAAGCGATTTAACAACATAATTCCCCAAACATTCACCACAACAATTACCCACACCTTTAATTACGGCAGGTTACCTGAAGATTTACTGCGCGCAGCCAGGTGTGCAGGTCTCGGAGGGCTATCCCATCCATCCCGCGGCCGCAGAGTCCGGGGCCATCCATTCTCCGCCCAACACTGGCCCTTGGCGGACATTAGCCGGCCCTTGTCTTTGCCGCTTTGATTTACGTGCCCGAAAAGAGATCAATCGCTTGAGGGCAGCTTTAGATATGTTTTGGGTATTGATTTGTAGTGTGTGTCTTATCTTAGGGTTGACAGTCTTGAGAGGTGTGGATGTAATTCTAAACACATTATATAATCTATATCTATACTAATATTATAAATGCGAAAGTTTGGATAGATGGATGTTACTCAATCTCGCCAGAACGGCTGAACGGATCTGGATGAAATTTGGGACAGAGATAGATTATAGTTTGGAATAACACATAGGCTACTTTTCATCCCGGTAGGACGATCTCGTGGGTCAATTATCGAACTCCACACGGGTGAAGCCGCTGGCATAAGCTAGTAGAACATAATTGACAGTTTAGTAAACAAAATGGGTTAGTGAGTTACGGTGAAGGTTTTAGAAATCTGCACGTCGTGGAAGTGACGAGCGTTTGGTTGAAAAAAAATGAAAATTCTGTCGTGCCAGCAACATGAAGGAGAAGAAGAATTAAAGTGATTTTTTATGTTAGTACGCGTTTAATGTTTCTATAGGTATTTTCAGTTTTCTGTTACACAACCAAAACAAAGTAATGACCACTAAAGGGTAAACAAAACATCCATAATGAACCGAAATCTATTCATAAATAAATTAAAAATAGCTTTCTGTCTCCTGGCGACCAAAAGTTGTCTCGTGCAATTTATAAACGTCAGAGCGTTGACTGTGAAACCTCCTGATTCATAATTAATGATAATATCCGGCAGATACGGATTTTTCCTTTCCGTTCCGTTGAGAAAAAAACGCCGCTCGGCGGAAAATAATCGCGAAAAGCCTTAGTCATTTATAATGCTGGATGTGCTGTGAACTGAGTAACGTGGAAACGGTTTATCGCCGCGGCTGAAAATACACACGTGTATGAAATATTATTTTAAAGGGAAAATGACATTTTTAATCTGACTGAACTACTTGGTGTTTTAAATGACAACATAGTAAGTACCGTTTTACTATCTTTTTGTGCTTGTACAAAATATCATTCTGCACTACTGAAACTTTGAAACTAGATATAGTGGTCTCACAACTCTACTATAAAAACTTTCTCTGCACAATTGGTCATTCTAAAAACCATGTTTGGTCTATGTTTGGTCATTCTAAAAACAATAGTAAAATCTAAACCGCTTCGTCAGAGTCATGTCCAATTCCGCGTGACATCGGCTTCTGTGCCAAAACGGAAATACAACCTTTAAAAAAAGAAGTGCTCGCAACCGGAAGCGACGGGCAGGAAGACGGCGACGACAGCGCCGCGTCGCCTGCCGACCGAATTAAAAATTAAACGAGGATCCGTTTCCGGATACCGTGACGTTTATTCTGCTTGTTTTTTACTCTTTCAGGGTTATGACAAGCGGATGTTTGTTTAGATTTCGATTTGAAAAAAGGCTTGCTCGTGTAAAGGTGAACTGGAGAGAGAAATTAATATGTTCGTTTTTTTTTTTGTTTTTCTGGCTTATGTAATAAACGGCAAACGAATAGACACCTGCACATGCATTCTAAATACAAGGTGTAGTTTTGCATCCTCGTCAAAATTCAGGAGGTTGTCATAGAAGACGTAAATAATCAATATAAATTACGGTACCTCGTCAATAATAATAAACGTTGCTTTTTTAGTTGTTTTAATTTGACACTATTTCAGAATGAAGCCCTTCTCAAAAGAGGAGAATCATCCGTTCATCGAATAAACGTCTGCGTTTGTTTGTGTGTATGAAAGCGCATAGGGCTTTTACTAGACGGGCCGCATTTTAATAAGGTTGGTGTACACTTACCGATTTCCGATATTAAGAAAAAATTCCGGGTTCCGTACAAACCTGTGGGTATATAACTTTTTTTTATATGACGAAACTAAAAATTTACGGTTTTCGTAATTTTTCCTATATCTGTACTATAAGACGTGACTTCGTACAAAATTTCAAGATTCTAAGTTCACGGGAAGTACCCTGTAGGTTTTGATTCCCGTGCGAGTTTCGAAAATTTGCGGAAATTTGCGGCCTAAGTGGCTGTATCTTTTGATTGCGTTGACTTAGAAGGTTGATTTTTCTACAGCTTCCAGGGACAGTAGAACTAAGTATCATATAGAAATTTCAGTTTGATACCTCCACGCGTTCCTGAGAAAAACGGTCTTGACAGACGGACGGACGAACGGACAACAAAGTGATCTTATAAGGGTTCCGTTTTTTCCTTTTGAGGTACGGAACCCTAAAAATGATCTACCCCTTTTATTACTGATTCGCGTCGAGAATCATTAGCATAGTTACCTCCTTGAATTTGACGAGGTTGTAGAACTGCACCTTGTATGTACATACACGCACTTGACTTGATGATGATTCATATTCCCATCATTCACGTCATTGTGAAGAATGTAGTCTACTATGGCTCCCAGCAAAAATGCTCTCAAAGTGCCATTACATCTTAATTATGCCCACCTATATCTCAGTTGTTAATCAATTAAATTTGAAGCTCATCATTAATAATGAATTATTCCAAAGATTTGAACCTCTCTGAAATTAGTGTGGCCAGTATGAAACGATGTGAACTGACTCTATATGTATACCTAAACGTTGAAAGTAAATACATAATGTATATTCTACGAAAATATCTCTCTCTGGAGGTCACATTTATTGATCGTGAGCCTCATTTACCACGCTATCTCTAATTTACTTCTACTCGTACATAGCCCAGTAAATGAGCCGCTTCACAAGTGTGTGTTCACCGAATACATGAACGTTATCACACTGAAAACTTTCTAAATATAATCCTAGCGTGTAAGTGTAGATAGTCTGTGTCTGTGTAAATAGTCTGTGTATGTGTGCTTATATTAAGTACCCGCACACAGAGATATCAGCCGGTATACGAAGCGCGCTCACAGCTTCATTTCTATTATACTGAAAATGAAGAAATGTCTCACTCTGCTCCTTTCCAGAGAGGATCTTTGTGGGCGTGCCGCAGCGTGGGCGGAGCTTAAGACGGACACTCCTTGAAATCCTCTTTTTTCGTAGCTTCGCCGTATCTAGGCGAGCAGCGACCACGTTACCAAGACCTCTGACACTTCATCTAATTTCGTTTTTCTTCGAGAGTTTTCGAACATAGTTCGGACGATGGCAGGTCTTGGTTGTCTGGTCATGTTTATGTAAGCGGAGAAACAAAGCTCGGAACAACTTTAGTCGTTATCGCGTTTATAAAGTTCTCGAGACATTCACTTTTATGGGGTGTTTTGCTTGAGATAAATTTTTATTTCTTTTGTCTAGATACTTTTTGTTTGCTGATTATAAAGATTATGGAGATTCTTATATATTCAATAAAATTTATATTAGCTGTACTTTATGTCTCAAAAACTGACATAATTCTGCATAGCTAGCGCGATTCATAAAATTTAAGGGCTGGTGTCTAACCTACATATGGAACGCTGCTCAGTGACCTGCGAATAAATAAATAATTTATCACATTACAGCCTCTGACAGTTATTGTCTATTAAAAGTCTTATGTTCAGTAGTGAACATTTACATACCTACTTATGAGATCATGAATTGAATTAAATATTTCGCTGACGAACTAACTTGGATTTGGAGAAAATTTTCTTATTTTTTACTTAAGACAATTTAGGCTTATCGAACCGTTAGTATCCTTGGGCCCTCTTGTTACGTTAGACGTAGTTAAAACACAGTCTCTGTCATCATCAAACGACTGTCAGAAACACAACATTGTTATTGCTGTATAAATGTGTTTTGTGTGTACACAAAGAGATTTAAAAGACTAATAGAGCGGAAATTGGGAATATTTTCATACAAAAATTTGAATCCCGAACATTTTCGATTTTGACACACGAATGCTACCTGACAAGCGGGCGTATGACGCTAGACAGGACGATTTGTTACCAAGTTGTAACAAGTTTTGGATTACGATTTTCTTGGTCTTATCCCGTCTATCGCTCGTAAATATTTGAATGTATTTGTGTGTGCATAAATAAATTGTTCATATTTCGTTCCGCATTGAAAGTTTTTAACGATTTCCGGTGCAAGTAAAAGATTGTGTAAATACTTAAAATACCCCACAATCATATTCAGTTAAGAAAAACATCACACATCCAATATTGATGAATGATGATCTCCTTTCACAAAAGTGGCGTCAAATAGAATTGATAGTGGAACGTTTATACGGCGTGGAGCTTATCTTAGTGAAGGTCCGCAGAAATAATAGCTACGATGAAGGCAAGCGGTAATGAGTGATGGATGGAAGCTCACTGCTGATTTGTGGGTAGATAATGTTATGATAGAAGAACTATGTAATTCAATAATATCCAAAATACTTTGTGTTTTGCCATAATGATGAAATGATGTTACACTTGATTAGATTTTCGGAAGGTTAGAGTACACACATACCATCAAATCTGTTCATCCCGAACGATGAGGCAATTCTGACTCGAGCGGCTATTGAAAAATCCCTGATAGAAAATCCCAATAATTACATGGATGTACCGACATGAAAGTGTCTTTAATGCGCTACGGCGTAGTGTTTTGCGTAGTTACTACGGCGTAGACCACACAATAACGTCACGGCTACGCGCCTACGTTTGTTGTAGCAATTATCTGATGCGCTACGCGGCGTCTCGAATTATCTCGGAAAATATTTCCCAAACTTTATTATAGGTATCGGGTGCAGGTATATATATATCTTTCTGACACAGCTCAATTTCAACATCAAGCTACATTTTACGCTTTTATACCGCTACATAATAACGCAAGATTACCTATAAAATAATTTGGCTCAGCCTTAAGTACGGTAAAGTGGGCCACATGTGTACACGAGTGGAAAACAACGTGGACCCATTGGGAGCCAGTGGGCGTTATCTCCCGCCACTTCCTTTGGCGCTCAATTGTGCGAACAGGAAAATGTTTGAAGCTACCCTACTCGCCGTAAATGAAGACATCACTTGTGAACTGTTTCTAAATGTGTTGGATGATATCCGGACCCTATGATATAAATACTTTATGTATTTAATCGTATAAGGTTGTCTGTATTCTATTAATTGATAGTTTCTAGTAATTTAATGTTTCTTTAAATAAATAAGCCCCAAAACTGGTTACGGTAATATTTTATTTAAAAAAAAGTGTAGTTGAGTCGTAGAAGTCTTCTCGGTTCGAAGGTACCTTATGTTAAGGGTAAAAATATCGTTATTATGCTTCAGCCGACTGTAACGTGCCAATATCATCTCTTAAGTATTATGTAGACAACAGCAACGCAACGAGGCATATATTTAGTAGCAGCAGCTTCATATACTGAGAGAAAATTCTAGATTTTCTAAGATCTGTAGCTGTCAAACATCCGAGTTTTAACGGGAAATAACACCCCTACAACAACCATTAATGAACACCGAAATAACTTGCAGGTCGCATCATTACAAATGAACTCATATCTCGTATGAGCATTCAATTTAGCACTTACACCCCATTATATCAAATTATCGATGTCACCTACATTACATTGTGTGAACTCAACCCTACATGAGCTGTCTATATGTGTGTGTGTTTGTCACTGTGGGTGTACTTGTGTGCGTTATCTGAAAGATTCCACTTCATTTCCCTCGACCCGTGGATGACGTCACATGTTATTTACATGCGGTATATAATATAAAGTCTGTGAAAATACATCTCGCTATGTAGATACAGGTAACATTTTAAGCTACTTGGCAAAATGGTGAATAATGTAATGATAGTCCAAATAGAAGAAGAGTTTTAGTTCCTAGTTTTTTAAGTGAGTCCTAAGCTCAATCTTGAAATCTCTTCCTAAAGTAAACTTTCATTAAATAAATAAATTTAAAAAAAAACGGTCCCTAGGCTTTGAAACACAAATTAAATGTTAAACAATAAGGTAAAAGGTTTTTAGGCGTGTATTGAAAATTCCCGATATAAAAGTCTGTATCGAAGTAAACTTGGATAAAAAGGGCATTTTTTTTCCATGTGAGCATTTAACTTGTTAACAAGTGATGTAAAAGTTAATGCGTTGTAACCTTTTTAAGTAAGCACATTAGCATTTGAGCGCCGTCGGCTGTCGTTTGGGAAATGAGAGTCAGCTGTTTTATCTAAATGGGAGTATGGGGACGTAAAAATGACGTAAAACCCCCGTTTAACAATAAATAATGAAATAAAACGTTATGCTCGATGTACAGAAACGTGTATTGCGTCGTCAAATTGATTCGTTTGGTAAAAGTTAGGTAGGTATACTTTTCCGCAAACAACCTTTTGTAGTTATTAAAATTATTTCAGGAACTTTTACCTTCAGCATAACTTCATCAACATTCAAATACTAAATACCTTTTATTCACTTCTACTTCTTAATTATAGTCACAGGAAGGAAGAGAGTTTTTTATTCCACGTAAATTCTAAAATCTTCAAGGAACATTTTCACCACAATTCCCGCATTAAACACCTCACCAAAAACACAAACAGCACACCATAATTAAACACTAAACATAAACAAAACACAAATAAGGAAAAACAAGTGCATAAAAGAATAATACGGCACAACCGGTACAATAGGTTCGCGGTACCAAAAGTACCAAAAATACCGCAAGCTTCGCGGTAATGAAGCCGTATCTTTAATAGCCGCGATAAGGGCGTTAAATGTTTGCGCACACGCCAAATAATAAGCGGCTCGATCATTTGTGAGGGGAGACTGACGGGGAAAAGAATTGGAGCCTTTGATGGTGCTCTTATCGATGGTCGAGATGGGAATGTGCGAATTGAATAAGGTTGCGTGTTTGCACGGATTTTCGATGCTGATGATCGTGTGTTTCGGTTGGATGTTTTCATTGTTTTTCTTTGTTTTTGTTAAGCTAGACATACATACATTTATATATAAATTAAATGGGTTGGTAATAGATAGCTCAACACAAATGAGTTAGAAGTCAATCAATAAATTCATATTAATTTTATTGTTGGGGCCGCGATTACATTAGTTTGTCAAAAAACGTTGTTGAAGTCAGTATACATTTGTTCTGTATTATTTACTATATTTCGCCGCGTTCCTCCATAACAAAGTCCCTATCTTCCAACCATTTAAAACTATCATCTAAACAGCAACATTCAGAACATTTCATAAACGTTTGTTTGGTATTCTTGTTTAGCGCGCGATCGACCAACATTTTAGCGCGTACCCGGCGGCATCGGCACAACCGCCTGATTGGCAGTTAACCCCCGCAGATAAACGCAGATGGCAACGTTCGACAGATATCGCCTATCGTTCGGCAAACTTCGCTCTTTACGGTTATTCCCCCATAAAGGGAACTTTAAGTAAAAACAACTTTACAACCATCGTTTTACGATATCTTTTTATGTCGCGCGGTTATTTTTACCGCTATTATGGCTATTACTGATCATCATGAGCAACGTAATTGTTTTATCGGACGTAGTTTAGTTTATGATATAAAATGGATAAACGGGCTCGAAGTCTATCTTAATAGAAAGCACCTAATATGGAAGTGGAGTCCTGATAATCACGACATTCTAACGTTTAACTCCATTCGACGAAGACATTCAACGAGAAAATATTATAAAATTGTTTCTTCATGGATTCAAATAATTATTTTGAACAAAATTAGCAAAATTACTGTTGAATTTCATAAACCGAGTCAAATTTAAATTCAATTATCTTGCGTTTGTTTATGTAAATTAAACAAAAGCTATGGCCCTTATTTCAGGAACACAAATATAGATAAAACGAAAACTAATTTGGAGCTTCCACCAACTGTTAGGACAACGCCACTTACAGTGGTGGGTGCCATCAAAACTAAATTTGGGCAACGAGTCGCAATCCCACGTCAAATAATGGGTGAAATGACGAACAGAACAAACTTCACACATCCCCATAGACGGCGAGACACACGGCCGTCTTGTGTGGCCAATTTGTTCGGTTACAAAACGATTATGATTGTGGTTGTGGCGTTTTTTAGTGGGCGCAAGCCTCACATAATCAAACCGTCTCTCCGGATGGTGCGGTATGCGTTAGGCATTTTTAAACGCTTAGTAAAATAAAAAAGGTATACAATAATCCTTACCGAGTTAAGTGTTCTTAATTCAATAAATCAGTAGGTAAGGTAATTGTTCGTTCATAAGTCGTTGCAGCACATTTTATCATTCAACATAATTATTTGCTCAATACCCTCTTATAAAAAAAAAAAACTTTCATACCGATTTTTTTAAATCTACATCCAAGAGAAGCTTTTGTTAAAATCGTATAAAGCCATAATTAGTGTGTCTGGAAAGTGACCTTAACACAACTATGAATATGAATGAATCTGCCTATGATTTTTTTTTTCTTTACTACCATTGAGCAGTTGATAAGTGAATTTAACCAACGCCTGACATACCTGTACTGTCGTACTGACATGTTCGGTGCCACGAAGTATCAAGCAGTATGTCAGCAGCGTAAATCGCCAGATGAATATTGTTTCAAACGGAATTAAGCACGCGCGGTAGGGACGGGGATCACTTATAATTGTTATTTTATTCATAGAAACAACAGTCCTCCGGGACGGTGGATAGGTGAACAAATATTTTAGCTCGTCGAGGACCTTTTAGCGAGCCGTGGATGGCGCGGGTGAGTGATGTTGCGCTACTATTAGTGGCTTGTGTATACGGTTTAGTGTTCAGAGATCGATACTGGCCAAACTTTATTATTCATTATATATCACAATAAATTCAAATATAAATATTTAAAAAAAGTTGTCATTAAGATTGACTCACAATTTGAATAAATTCCAAATTCGGTTACGTTCACTGACGCAGGTAAGAGTTACCTATTTTTAATTAGAGTCTTTCTTATCGGAGGTATTTGCATCTTAAATAATTTACCTGCCCTAGATATCGTCGTGAACCATAATGACGATACTATTCCAGAACCAACATTGTACAACAAAACCGCTTACTCAGGTAAAACCAAGTCGAATGACTCATTGTAATTCCAGCTCATCTGTACGAAAAAGATAAGCGGTAAGCTAACCCGTGTCTGTCTGTAGCGCGCAATCATCCCGCAAATCCCGTATCATTAAGTATCGCTAAGAAAGCGATACCGCGGACTATTACCATGTTAATAACATAGGGGAAACGGTGATTAATCAACTTGACGTTTAGCTACATCCCTGTGTAACTAACCTCAGTGGTATTCGCAATTTATGCATTGGTTTGCGAAAGGTCTACTCTCTACAGCAGATCTTGGGATTAATGCTGTTTCCATTAAAATGTTGATTGGACACTGAATTGGCTTAAAGGGTTGTGATTTCTGTGGTGGATGTGGCGTCAGTTGAGCCATGTTTTACTGTACGAACATTTTAGAACGTCATATACACGCGTCTTTTTCTTTCATTCCAATAATAAACGCAAGATTATTTATAAACTAATTAACATTCGTTAAATTACGTGTTAACTGCGTTCTAAAAATAACAATTAGTTTTTACCTCTCGACTGCACGCTAACAATTAATTCCTTTCAGTAATATTATGCAGGTTACAACTGAAAAGCTTGTTGGCGTAACTATTTTATTGCGCCATATTTTAACAAAGCTTTACATTTTTCTAAAATAGCCTGCAGCTCACCAGTAGTAAAATTAAATCCCTCTTTAAAGCAATATTATACAATCAAAATGTTCCAGGAATTTAGACACCCCGGTCGCTCATTTAAATTATAAAACCTGGAATACATATAATTGCAACATAACATAATGTGGATAATCCCGCGGCGGCAACTCGTGGCGACGGTCAAAAGCTGATATTTCTCCTTTTAATCCCTGTCAGATTATTTAAATTCCCACCTGCGGGTCCTGCTCACCATTTGCCGCCGCTTTTTATTTTAAACAAAAATAAAATATAAAAATATTCTCGTATTTGTTTTGGACGGACGGAATCCTTTAATTTTCGGCTCGGTTGCGTGACGGTTCGTCCACCGCCACTGTCCGCTTGCACCGTTTGGGTCGCTTTGAGAAAAATGTTTTCATATTCCATGCTTATACCCACCGTGAAATGTTTACCGGATTTTAATATTTTATTTTATTGTCAAAACAATGTTTGCAGAACGTTTTTTTGGAACAGCTCGGTCCGTTCATTCAGTTGAAGCATAAAGAGAAATGGCATTTCATTTTCCGAATTAAAATCCTCTCTGTGGACAATAGTGTAATATATTAGCGTCATAACAATCGTACAAAGCTTAATTTTTTGTCGAGATTGCTCCAGAGGCGACTGAACTCGTTTAACAAAAGAAGAACTAGGAGTTAGTTGTCCAAAGCTTTGCCAACTCTGCTGGCTGTTCTACAATGTATGTACAAACAATTGATAGGGCGCGCAACATATCCCTTTGCGCGTTATATTGATATGGATTGTTAAGACGCTGTGAATAGACGACTTTTATGCATTTGAGGGGGTGAAGCAGATGAAAAGGGGACGAGTAGTCCCGCCTACTGCGAGGTGCATCGGCCGACTTTTGCCGATGCGCGACGTCCATTATTTATAGAAGCGTAATTTCACTACTCCAGTATCATGTAAGATTGGCCTAGCGCGCCGCTTGTCGACTTTGAACTGCGCCTCCGCGGCGTAAACTAGGTTCGAATCTCAGCAATCACATATTATTTTGTTTTGATTTATTATTTCTTTATTTATTTTTTAACTTATTTTTTACATTTTATTTTAAATATTCCTATATAAAATCACTATAAAAACATAAAAGATAGTAGTCTACCGGTATCGGGAACAGGGTCAGAGCTACTGGCGGTCAGGGCTCCAGAGAGAGGAACCTCTTAACAATTCGAGCCATCTCGAGGAGTACCGTTTTCTGAATCAAGCCTTTGATCCAGCTGCCTAACGAGAGTCTCCTCAGGTATTGGTCGAGGCTGTTGGCAGTCGACAATGATCGCTGAGTTCACATCCCATATGTCGATAACCTCGCGAGCCAAGTCAAGATACTTGATTTGCTTATCTTTCTCGGCTTTCACGAGGTTCTCGTCATGCGGGACCGTTATATCAACAATCATTGCGCGCCGCTCTGATCGCTCTTTATTAGACTTGTTGGTTGTAATAGTCCCGAGACTGATGATGGATTGATCCCAGTACAGTGTGATATTGCCATTTTCAAGAACTGGATCGGGCCCATTCCGACGACCATTACGACACCGCCAATTCCACAAAGCTGTATTTTGTTGCTGATGGATAATCCTGGCTACAAGGTTGTGTCTATGCAAGTACTCTCCGGTATCTAGACGAGAACACCCGGAGATAATGTGACGGATTGATTCGCCCGGACGGTGGCATGCCCGACATTTTATTATTTCAACCGTGCCGTCCTTCACAATATTCTTATTCTTATTCTTATTTATAGATGGTGGAAGGGACACCGACTCTAAAATGGTTACCACGTATTGAGTGCATCATTCTGAATCCCCCCACAAATAAATTTTTCGTAGAAAAAAAACAGCTGTTCCATACATTACGACCGTGTAGGTATTGCAGTTTTGTAGGAAACAGCTGTTTTTTTTATTCCTACATATTTTCGAGAAGTTGTTTTAAAATTCGTTCTTTTTTTCTTATTTTTAAATAATATAATCAATAATTGTTATTTTCTAGAAAAGATTTTAGAGATAATAATTATGTAATAACAGATTCGTCTGACGAATAATAAATCTATATACAGGGTGGAAACTTTCAGTAGGGCAGTAAGGGGAACTACTTTAACTGTTGCAGCTACATGAAAATGGTCTTCGGAGACTTTTTTATAATCTACTCTTATAGATCAGAAGCTCATTTTTTTTTTAAAGGAAAACTAAAACTTCCTAGAACTATTTATTTTTAAATAAAAAATCACGAAAACAACACAGTTATGTTAAACCGTTAAACACCGAAATAATTCGAAAGTACTGTTCCCAACAAACGTCTGTCACGTCTGAGCTCCCAAGCAAAAGTGACCGGGCCCTGAGACTCCTGAGAGCGCACCGCTTGTATTGTTCGCCCCCTCTACTCGCTGCGTCACCATGATCACGCGATATCCCTGCCATCTGCGCTGACGAATCCGCTAACCCTACATACATTTTTGTTTCAGAATTTTCTCTCTCCTACTTTAGACTTTAGAGAGGGCCACACATTTTTTACGGCTTCGGAAGCAAATGTCATCAACCATTGTCTTAAGAAAGAAAGTGTGCTAGAAACCTCAATAGCAATTTTCAAGAGCTGTCGATAGACACCCCACACAGTTACATGTAGGGAGAGCCACACCTATTTTTTTTTTTCATAATTTTACATGACTTTTATGTAGCGATTCTTAGAAGACACCTAGTCTCTAAATTTCAACATTGTGGTACCAATAGTCTGGGAGTAAAATGGCTGTGACATACGGACGGACAAATAGACAGACAGACAGGGCGAATCTATAAGGGTTCCTTTTTTTTACGGCTATATAGAGGAATAAAAATAATACTTTCATAATTTTGAAAATTTGCCATTTTGAGAATCTGCAACAAAAAACCATACACAACCAAAAACACCAAAACACTTTGTCGTTTCTGTCTATTTGCCTTTACTATTTCGAATTTGGCAATCTGCGTCTTCTAAACCATACTTCTTCTAATTATACAGATAAATTAAATTGAAGTGACAGACACTTCAATTTAATTTATCTGTATAATTTTTGTTGCAATTTGCAATGACTTTTATATCACGTGTCAGAAAAGAATTATTGTGAATGGCGGCCAAACAAAGGAGCTAATCGTGCCCTTTTACTCGCACTGTATAATGTGAGAGTGAGAGAAAAAGAGCGACAGCGGGCGAGCGTGCGGTCATTTTAGTATCTTTTCTTTAGTGACGTAGGTTACAACTAAATGAAAATTACGGTGTATTCGAATACTAAGTGAGGAAAGACGGACGCGGAGAGACGAATGAAAGAGTGGACTTATGGACGGGGTGATGGGATCGATAGATAGATGTATGAACAGTAAGAATACATAAAGGCAATTGCTCAGTTTGTTAGGATGATCAGGCTAAACGTGGACAAGATATTTATTAATAAAATACTTGCATTTTAAAAACTACATAAGTATAGGAAAGAAAACATTATTAAAAAATTGTAGCCAGATGCAAGAATATGCTTCAAATGGCATGTGAAAAATTGAAATTAATTGTCGGATAAAATCTTTGTAATAAGCATATTATTTTCTATAATCAATTTGCCAGTAGTATTTTGATGTAATCGGATTATTTACATATTATAGGATTGTATTTGGGTAGTTAAAATAAAACTATTAGTTATTATTTGTTATTTTGACTTTATTAAGTCATACGTTTATTAAATAATAAAAAGTTGTAAGGAGCTCATCCCAGTTATTTTGTAGCAAATGAAATCTGCATATTCTGCTGTTTTAGGGACATAAAAATTCTAATCTGTGAATAACTTCACCCTTAGCCATGTTGGGACTACGAGTATGAGTCGCTGTGGTGATTCACAATCCGGGCAAAAACAAGGCTTGTGTGTCAGGGGCTCTTGTGAAATTGGGCTAGTTAATTGTAGGTGAAACAATTGTGACAGTTGGAGCAGGACCTGGTACTCGATCAGCTCGTTGCCAACATGGATGGCAAATGCGATCTGAGCCATGAACCTAGAACAATTTAATTCTTAGTTATTGCCATTTCAAAACACTAATCAATTGAGTTTCTAACAATTCATTTTGAATTTGTTTTGCTGCCCAGAGATTATATTAGGAATTATATTTAGGAATGAATTCTAACTAAAGAGGGTACAAGTAACACATAAAAAATAACACATTCTTTTATTCTATTCCATAGAAATCAAATGTTGCTCTTTCATGGAGAGTTAGAATAACTTTTCAGTAAACAAGTTAGTGTTATGTAAAAACATTTTTAAAAGCATAATTCTAATTCACATAATATTCTAATGTAAACTTAATAAAAAGTTAATCCGTCCTTACTTGTTGTGGTGCTATCCACTCACTGATAGCATTTCTTATATGTGTTTCTCTGTCCGAGTTTGTGTTGAGAATATGAGATCTGCTACACCGTATAGAACTTCCGCAATTAAGACATAGCTCTCTGTTCAGGTAAGTTATTTATTGGTAATGTCCAGCATGAGTGACAGACCAAGCTATGAGCTGTAACCTGTAAATAACAGATATTATTAATTACTCTTCATTTCGGATTTTTGTACGTGTACCTGGCCACTATGGGATCTGCAAAAATATTTCTTTCAGAATTAATAATATTGTTTAGTAAAAATATTTTTAACCGGACATCTTGTCCACGCTTAGCCGAAAATCATATTGAACAGCATTGTCTTTCTTTAGCATCCGATTTTTTTTTATGAGGTTTTGCTTTGTTTAATTTTCTTTTCATCAGTCTTCGTTCTTCAAACTTTTTCAGGGTGCTTTTGGGACTTTTCCCTAAAATTTTTATATGAAGTAGATGCCTCGGGTAGGGGTTATTAAAAAAAACGACTGCAGCACTGCAACGCGCGCGGTAACCCCGACGAAGAGATAAATTAATTCTCTTTCCCCCCACAACCTTTGCAATCAACCGTTACAATTGAACAAAGAATTATGGCCGGATATAGTTTGCAGCTGCTGGATGAGATGCGTTATGTCAACGACTCTTCGTCCATGAACTGGTGGGTATGCATTATCTTGAGATTCGGTCGACGGCTCAACGAATAGCACATCGTCAGTGATTTCTCTGTAATAAAAAACACGTCACTTTTTTATAAACAGAAAAGCAAAATACATAATTCCAAATCACGGCAATAACGCATTGTGTACGAATACAATGCCTGGACATACGAGTGAGTGGACATATAGACGAGTGGATAGGTATCTAGACCTTAGCTGAGAACCTACGTTCGGTAAGGTTAGTCTCCCTGTGTTATAATAACTATTATTGATTCAGAACAATCGGGCTGGAAGTCGCGAAGTTCTTCACACCACCTCCTTTGAAGTCGATCGCGGGGTCATCAGCTGTCCGTCGACTCTCATTGTGTGATGACATTCGCCCATCTTTTAATACTTACTCATCATAATTTAATTTTGGATTGGCTCCTGGTGTTACAAATGATGTCCCAGGGTTTTCACGCTCAGAATCCTTTTGTAATCTAAAATTTAAACAAGTAAGTTTTTAAATTGGAAAAAATGCATTATTGTTTTAAAAAATAAATATAAAAATTCATTTCAAACAAGAAAAAAAGAAAAAAATAATAATTTTATAATTAAAAAAAAAAACAATTATATCAAAGAAATCAACAAAAAGAATACATTTACTCTGAGGTCTGAACCCGGGGTTAGACATTGATGCAGAAAATTGACCCACGCATGAGATAGTTACACCAATCGAGCTATGGATATACATATATATGTATGCATATGTCGAAATTACGCATTTATAAAATAATACATACAATCAAAATAAGGTGTGCACAAAAAGTAAGGTACTTACTTTACAACTTCGTTCATGTGTTTTGTTTCATCGAATAACATCTCTTTATTGTCCTCCGTATATTTTTTTGTTACCCATTTTTTATAATGTACACCAGGGCCGAAGGCACCTAAGCCGATTCCTGCCGGTTTCCCTTCGGGAACAAAGTACTCTGTGTAGTCTCTTCTATATTTAAATAGAGTATTACATCGCAGTTCTGTACTGTGATGTAAAACTCTATTCCATTTAATACATCATAGGAATGAAAACATTACAAAAATGCCAACTTTTTTCATGTCAAGAAATAACAGGTAGCGCCAAATAAGCCGGCGCTCGGGTGTCAGAATTCAGATCTAAATTCGTATGTACGTGCACACGTGACTTCGCGGCTAGCAGCACCGTTTTTTAGGGAATTAGGTAAGCCGAAGATTATCGAGTAACGACAGGAGCAGAAATAGAAAGTATGTAGGGGAGAACTAGACAGATAGTCGATAACGTATTTGGTATCAACTTTTTTTTTGTTGGCCTATTTATAAAAGATAAAATTACATTTATTTTGTTCATAGTTCCTCTACATTTTATTCTACACAATAAATGATGAAAAAAGATCAATTTGGCGCCTACGAACATTTTTGCTATTTTAATCATGGGTGTTATTTTCGTGCTTTTCGGGTCACTTATAACGAAATTTAAGGCAAAACGAAAATAGAAGAAAATGGGGGTGAAGACAAAAAAAATAGTAGTATAATTTTCCTCAGGGTTCTTTTGACTCTTCGCCACTGATGTACACTGATTGTTTATTTACACAATTTATGACTGAAATCGAACATAAATTTACACCAACACCACAACTTAGAAATAACTATTCACAAAATAAGTATAATAAACAGCATTCAACAACAAACAGATACGTAAATGATTTTGAAAAAAAATGACACAGATCCGTCAAGCAACACGCCTCAGCGGTCACTGTCACACCGCGTAAAAATGAAAGAGAAGCCAAAAGAGGATGCAATGGCGTGAGGTTTCGTTCGACCCGTTCCAATTATTTATCATTGAATATGTTAATTCTTACAATAATCTCATTTCAAACGATAAATAAAAACAACAGTTCCCCTTATTATTATATATTACATCACTGTTTTTAATTTTATAAAGATTTGTTCTTAGATGATAGAGTTACAATTGTTTGAATTTCAATATTTAATAGTAAGTTTACGATTTTTTTGTATCGGGAAAATTTAACGAAAACGTGTTTTGAACACAACGGTTCCCTCATAAATATGATCAAGATTAACATATATTTTTTTTGCTGCTCTAAAATGTATACATTTTGCTAAAAAACTGTTTTTGTGAAGCCCATTTTTACTATGCACAGCGCCTTAAATATTTGGTACATGTACCTGATTAAAGTTTCTTAACTAAATTAATCAATGAAAATTCCATAATGTATTTTAAAATAAGTTGGACTTAGGTACATACATGATTTCCATTGCGAGGATCGACCGGAGGACACGGTGGTGCATACGGTGGAGGTCTGCCCCGCTTGGGCGGAGCAACGCCGTGTCCTCATAGCGGCGATCGGCGGCGGCGACCTCTCGCGTCCGGCCCTGGTTCGAGCCATGGTCCGGAGCGAGACGGAATGGGAAGCCGTCACCTCCTTTTGCGAAGCAGTCATGCTAGCAAAGGAGGAGGCGGAACGTGAGAGAGAGCGTTCCTCCTCACGTCCCAGCCGCCGCGGGAGACGCACCGGGCGTCGGGGGCCACATGGTGGCCCCCGGCCACCGTAGACGCGGGCCTGTGGACGGTGAGCTAAGGGCTAGCTCGCCGTCCCTCCGTCTTAGGACGACAGGCCGTGTCGACGGCGCGTTCGTGTTCCACGCGCGCCTCAAAGAGATGTCAGCATAGGGAAGGGGCCCGCAAGGGCCGATGCCTGCCGGGTGCTGCGGGTTGTTCGAAAGAGATACCGCGGCCCCGGAACACAAAGGGCGATGAAGGAACATGGGTGGGTTTTAGTCAGTAAAAGTCTGACACACCCTCTCGCTCAGCCCAGAGCGGGAGAAGTCATTTGATGATTTCCCATCCGGAAAAAAAAAAAAAAAAAAAAAGGTACATACATGATTGATACTTAAAACATTACCGGTACTTACCTGGTGTACCAAAAAGTACACATCCCAAAACATTGGAAAATCATTTAATCATTACATTTGCCATATCGCGTCGATTGTAGCAGCTCCACTAAGTGCAGGACAGAGCCTCGAACCGTTCCGAGGCTGGAATGTAGCAATTGTTGCCGCTGGCTTTATCCGCCACTGTCGCCACTGTCGCTTCCCGTTTTATTTGCTTTACTATACTTTAAATTCTTTCCCTCACTCGCCATGCTTTATGCGAATGTTCGCGCACGCTCACCGCTCGCGCTCTGCCGCGAGAGTCGCCTAATGAAAACTTTTTGAATTAACGTACCAGTAACATTCGATGCCAGTTTTTTCCCACTCTGCTTTGTATTGAAAATAACTCGTTTAAAGTTGAATTTTAAATTCATTCCTCGTACTGAATGAGTTTTGTTACATATTGCAACTCATTAAACAGTTAGAATGAAACAATGGTGATATGAATTGGAGATATGGATACTAGAACCAATATTAAAAATGGTTCTATAACGTAGGAATGTGGAACTCATAAATATTGTGTATTTTTTCTGTAAATTGTAAATTGATATTTAATTTCATATCACGTATTAAATATTCCGTAAAATAAATTATATTCACATAAAAACATCCAACCGCAGCCAATCCATCGATCCTTACACAGAAACGAACGCGGATTGTGGCCGACACACCTCCATTGAACGCGCCGCTCAAAAGCGAGACCGCAACAAGGCAACCGATAAATCACACGCCAACTTCAAATAGAAATGTCATATTATTTCCACAAAAGATTTAACTCCAAAATAAATTATATTTTCCCCCTTTTTCGTGGCATTGTTCACCGACGTGTGGAAGCCGCACTGTGCTCGGCGATATTTAAAAAACCATTAACTGCACGCTTTTGTATAGAAAACAGAACAACAGTAGCAAATGATACGCTCAGATGTTATGTTCTTTGAATAGCTAATTGTATGTAACTACGTGTACAAAGAATGATTGACAGGTTTAATATATTTATTTTCTCATTACTTCTCTCAACATTTAGGGGCAAAAGTAACTTTAATCTTATTTGGCATTACTTGATGGAACGCAGTAGTGAATAACTAATTCACTAAACGAGGGAATCTTTTCAAACACTGACCTACAAACAACTGAACATTCGAAGTGTTGCACACACACCGCGTTGAAGGATGCTGTGGAGCTGAAGGGCATTTTCGTTCACATTTATGGATACAAGAACAAGCAAAGTTCTTACCACAATCACCCAGAATTTTAACATAGTGCGTGTGAAATGGATTCTACTTTTTATTTTTCTTCATTGGCCCACCAACAATTACTGTTTCCTTTGTGAATATTTCAAATAATGATCTAATGATTTGTTATTGTAGTTTTCTGTCTTTCCTATCATGGTCTATATTTCATTTTCTTAGCCTAAAATCAAACAATTAGGTAATAGAATACACACTATCATTATGCTTGGTTACCTCAAACTCCTGTAAAAGCAGCTATCGTTCATTACGGCAGCTTATCACATCACATGTTGGCGCGGTGTTTTCCGGAGGCACGTACTTAACACAAAGCTGGGAACTTCGCCATAAATCCATTCTATTCTGATTTACAGCCGCCGACTAAATGTTTGATTTGTGCTCGTAAATCGAGATGAGCGCTGTCATACGCACAGCTGATACTTTTTTGTTTTCGGGGATATAGGCATTTTGCCTAGGGGTAAAAGCGTACGTGAGATGGGCAGGTATAGGTATTTTTCACGTTTAATCGAGGCCAAAAATAATAGGTGTTGTTCTCTTTTACATACCGATTTACATTTGATAAAAAATATTGTTTGATGAAACCAAAGAGTTTTCGAAGGTTATTTTGGAAAAACTTGGAAAATCCCCTAGATAATGTCGATGACGGGACTTGAGTTTAATTACAGGTTTTAAAGTGAAATGATCATAAGTGAATAAGAATAGTAAGTTAATAACCCTCTAAGAACATGAAAGTACTTCCGAGTATATAAATCACAAGTACAAGTTAATTAGCAGCTTAATTCAGCACAATACATGATGAAACTTGCTCGACAATGGGGTGAGGGGGGACATTCAAAACTACTAATGTGTAAGTGCGATAACGCAGAACTTGACTGTGGAATGACGATGCTTGATAATATAACGTTTGACATTTTGTTTTAATAAATAGATACATAACAGTGCTGCGTGGTTATTTTTGAGCTCGAATGACATTGACAGAAGGACGCTCTTGGCAAACATTTGTAAAATTACTGTCTGTGGAAATTGTATTGAAAAACAGCGTTCCAACTATGACCACGCGCCAAAAGAAGCATGCAGTAGTCTAAACGTGGCAACTTAATAGGTGTTTTGTTTTCTTTCGTGTAGGTACTTTTTGGCTTGAAGAAAGCTTGGAGACATTAATTTCTTAATACCATCGCAACAAATCGAGTACCTATCGCATTGAGTTTACAAACCAACCTAGCATATTTACGTGTTCATGAAAACGAATTCCGGAAAAACCCTATCTAGAAAATCAGCCAATTACAGTCAGGCAAAGCTTCCCCAACTTAGTAAATATTAGTGCAACGGTATAATTTTCGCAGTACAGTTGAAATAAATCCGGCGAATGGCTCCCCGCGACCGTGTCGCACCGCCATGTCGTTAATTCGCCGATTTAAATCGGAAACACGCGATAAATTCACCGTTTAGCCCTTTTGAATTCAAATTTCGAACGCCAATTGTAAATACCGTTTGTAGTTTGACTAGCAACTTTGTGGCTTGAAAACCAACGCTTTGGGTAACGCTCAATGAATGCGGTGGTAAATACAATTATGTGGAAAACGGTGTCTGTGAAATGAATTCGTGGAAACCACCTAACAATTAAAATAAATAAGAAATGCCTTGAGTAATTGACACTATTCACTAAGGTTATTTTCATCTGTCATTACAAGCAACATCTATAAAGATAACTTTTTACAATTCATCATTTATTAACCCTCAGCTCACCTTCAACTAAGTTCATTTCAGGCATTTAACTAATAATAACTAAGAAGCTCCTTGGGTTCAAGTTATTTTCTATTATTTACACCCAACTTTGTCACACATCACTTCACCAATTGAACTTCATTTCGCCACTCTCGAACCAGAGACAACAATATACGTCTAATATTATATTGATAGGTTTGATTTCGCCCCTCTAGGCCGCTTTTTGTTCGTTATTTATGGCGCGCGCGATACAGATAGAGCTGGCGGCGATATCATGAAATATTAAACGCATTACAAGTGGCATATAGGCAGGAAGATGAGGTAAGAAAAAACGTTGACTTTCATTCCACTGTGTTAGGATTATGTGGATTTTTGTAGTGATTTGTTTGAAGGAAATATCTTTTTATCTTTAAAATATCGGAGAAATCTTTGTTGATAAATTATTTTCTTTTTTAGCGTTTCTTTGTCTCGCTAGCATAATTTTATATTAAGTTTGGAATTAAGTATCTTATAAGAATATCTTTATGTCAATTTTGCACACTTGAATTGGATTTAAAATTAATGTAACTGAATCACCAAACTTGCCACTAATATAATTCTTAAGTACTTATTAAGTTACTCATATGGACTTTGTTGTTCGAAATAAATAATGATTTGATCTGATTTGAAAAACGTCAATTTAACCGAAATCGAAAAAAAAGACATCAATGAAACTTATCATTTTAAACACGTTAACATACTTAATGAGTATCCCATCACTATCCTATCGTCCATAAAAGTAGAAACACTTGCTATAAAGCCAGGGCCACATTATTCCTTCCCCATAAAGTTTGGTGGCAAAGTTCGCCGCCACAGTATCACGTTTACGAATCACACACAAGTTTATTCGCTCACTTTTATCGCAACAGAGGCGCGTTAGAGAAAATGATTTATACGATTTATCATAAATAACTTATTCCGACTCCATTTGGAAAACTATTGTTGATGGTACCCTGTTTAGTGTACAAAGGATATTAGATTTCTTACTTAGTTCGTTGATCTTATCTTAAGACTGACTTATGGGTATTTAGTTACTTATTTTAAAAGCGTTTTCATTATGTGTATATGTTAGTGTTTTAAACACCTCTGCTGTACCCTTCAGGGATTAATAGCGTGATGAAATGTTACGGTACTAAATGCCAGTGGTAAACATCGACCCGTAACTAACAAATTTCGGTGTCATTAAAAATCTCAATCATATCTACCACCAGAATCAGAATCCGTAGAAAATGTGTATTTATACATAAAACCATCACTCCCCCTTAGACCATTTTCTGTCTGAGAATTATCTTGGCTATTTTTATTATCACTTACAGCTAAAATAACATTCTGTTTGTTTACAAAATTTCATCAAACAACCCTTAATAAAACCCGAAAGAGTTATTGAAGCGGGTACGTAATAAAGTATCGACAGGTCCCTCGCAATATTTCTAATATCATTGTAATCTACATATTATTCCAATAAGTGGGTTTTCCTCAGCCAATATTGCGCCCGGGAGTGGAGTAGCCGACCCTCCCGGTAAGTTTTTACCTTTTATTGTTTTATTTATAACTTTGTGATTGATGACGGCTGAGAAGTTGGCTTCATAAATATTGAGAGAATTCACGCTGCGAAATAGTTTGCGGGAATCTTTTGCCGGCTTGCAGTTTTGGAGTCGGATTCGGATATGCTTTGTGTATTGTGGCATTAAAGTTAAATTAGTATTAGTGGAAGAGCTGAAACTTAAGTTCTTCAACGAGTTAGTGGCAATATTTGACTTTTTCTTTACGTAAAACATTGTCTACAAAAGTGAGTTAACATAATCTCCTAAATCTACTGGCCAATATGAACTCCAAAAACACGAGTGTATAAAGAACTGCGCTGGATGACCACAAATATATGGCTATCAGGGTCGATCGGTAGGAAATGTGCCACAGACGGTGTCCGTGCTCTAGCCGATTCAATTTACATAAGCGTTTGTCGTTAACGTGTTGTTTAACTGCGAGTGGTATCACACTGATTTTTTATTGTAGATAACTTTTTATGTTGGCTGATTTTGCTTCTTTGTTTGCTTAGGTTTACAATCTTTTCTGAAATGAAAAGACAGAAAACTGTACTAAATATAGTTGACAGAAGTATTTTTAAATTGGAGTTAACAAAAATGTAGATATTTTCATTCAACCTTTACTAACTTTTCTTCGAAAACCAATAACAATCAAAGAATTCGAGAACCCATTTGTAACAGAAATCACAGATGAAAATTTAACAGAAGAACTTTTTAAATTGAAATTAACAAACCCGTAGATATTTTCACTAAACCTTTATCCTTTACTACTTTTTCTGTGAAAACCTTTAGAAAGCAATAACAATCAGAAAATTCGAGAGCGCAATTTTTCACAAAAATCACAGATGTTATTTTCCAGACAAATACAAATGGAAGGACAGGGCACAGCGTTTGTTCCCTTTTTAAAATTCAGCCGAGCACAATAACTGCGGGCAACGGACGGATGCGGCCTTCCCAATGGTTCCGCGATTAGGCCGCACGCTGTATCTGCGTTTAGCTTCCGTATGCTCGTTCGGAAATCATTGGAAATTGACGTGACCGCAGCTACGGTGACTTAAGCGATTTTAAATGTTCGGTCAAACTGGGCGCGGGTCCGGACACCAGACTGACAGATAATGTACTAAAATATGACTGAGTGTCCAACCATTTTTCTGTACCAGTTTGACCGACCCTTCAATGAGGACCAGTCGAATTCCTATTTGTTAGGAATTGTTTTTTTGTCTTTATTCAAGTCTTAGAGGAAATGGTTTTCCAGCTGTTTTGCTAATTCTAAACTAAAGGGGGTGGTTCCCATTAACAATTCATCTACCATTAATAAATTTAAGTAATGAAAGAAAAAAAAAATTGTCACAAGGGCATAGACAAGGGTATTTGCAAAAAAACTCAAATATTTTTGTGAACACAAAAACTCATGAAATGTTTATTTAGGTAATTTGTTTGAGAAAGGAAACTATACGGAGTTTGTTCATTCATTGAGAAGAGCATATTTACAAAAGGTAGACAAAACTCAAATCGATACATAAGCATTGAAGAGTAAACAAGTCCACAACGTATCGACATCAAGGTATCTTATTCAGTTCCTCAAGTAACATAAAAATGTACCACCCACTTGTATTGAAGCAGGCTATCACCATAAAGGTGGCATGACAATAGCGTTTGAGAACATGCCAGGGTGGCGGCGTATCTCTGGAATAGCCTCCATAAAGTGGCATTCACAAAGAGACGTCCGCGCGGCCCGGCGGCCGATATCACAATGCGGCAAACGACGCCGGCGCTTCCTGTTCCGGCCGCGGCGCCACCGTCGCACAGATTTATGCCCGTCGCTTCCTCCCGCCATATGCGTGGTCGTAGCGACTACCCTCGCGCTCATTTACACAAAACTCGAGTTTTTCAGGCACCTGTGTTACACGAATGACGTAGCGGATGTCGACTTTTTGCTGTTTAGCGGTCGCGTGAATGCTTTAGCTCTCATTTTAATGTCCCTTTTTCAAACATTTTAGACATTAATTTAGTACAACAGAAATTTTTGCATTTTCCTTTAAAATAAGACTGAAAACGTCCTGTTGGTAACGTCACCGAAAATTGGTAAATCTTTCTTTCCGGAACCTTTTCTTTAGTAAAACTTTTTACTATAATTACATGAGAAAATGTAACACACATGAATAACTCCTTAAAAATGTACGAAAACTACGGTACGTCCTAATTAAAATTGAATGTTGTTAAAAAGGCTGCGACGCCACGTCTCCTGCGAGTTAACGAAGTTAACTTAACGCGTTTACGTTATTAAAATATTCGTGGACTGGGCGAAAAGGCGCTCGGAAAGTTAACCGGTAAACCGTGCAAGGGTTAAACCGCTATGATGTTACGAGCTTAGATTATGAAGTGGTTAACGAATTTTGAAGGCGAAATCTGAGGGACGTATTTACGGACATGTGGGTGTTGAGTTTTATTACTTTACTGGAACGTAAGCTGATTGTTCTTGGTTAGTTGGCTTAGACATTAGCGTAGCAATTTCCCCGGGCAGGGTCATCAACTTCATATTATGGTAGAATTCTGTCCATTCAATCATCGATGTCGGTGATGGAAAAGGTAATGATGGAACTGGTTATTTTCTGTTCTGAATAAACATGAAAAATAAAAAGTGTATTTACAAGTAGCTGAAGTTCCTATCGCTCCCCATTCATATAGATGAATATTGAAATGATAGCATTTCAACAAGATCATTAAAAATGTATAATCACTTCTAACAACTAAACTTATCACTTTCTTTACTCGTCTCGTTATATATTAATAATTTGATATAATTACTCGGTGAACACACGTCGGGTGTGAGAAAAGGACGAAGGAGCAAAGAGGGGGTAGTTCGTACATTATGAAGCGGCGGCCGCGAACTCGCTGCGTCTCGGAATATCTTAGCAGTTGTACTGTTATCACGTCAGTTTAGTCGGGTGCGGTCTCGCTGTGACGAATTTGAGAATGTTGGTTTGCTTTGTTCGCTTTCATATCTTAGTAAGACACAGTTATTTACAAACTAACTAGATTAGGTTGACTTGCCTAAAAATTAGTAGATTAAGTGGGGTCTCAGTTGGGCGCCAACATCCAAGACGTGAAATAAATGCATGTGTAAAAACCCACCGTAGCAAAAATGTTGTGATGTTAAGAATACCGTCTTTTACGATTAAATCCTGAATAAAACCTAAAGGAGTTTTAACAAATCTGGTTATGAAAAAAAAACAGGAATTCATTTGTAACCAGACACAGAATCGTCATTGTGAACCCGCACACTTTACAGTTCGAAAGCAAAGTTTCATATAAATTTTGTATAACAAACCTTAGCTGACGTTAACTTCGTATCTTTGTCTGATCCTCACGTGGAGGCAGGTGGGCTAGGTGGGAAGTGCGGTAGAGTATCGGGAGGGGGGAAACTAGTGAAATTCCAACTAGCTTTGTGAATCAATCAGGAATTAATTGCGACCCCTTCGAGTCTAGTGGAGTTGATTCCTACTTGTAAACTCAATACTGCATATCGTATTACTTTTCAGTTGCGATAGGGTTAAATTTTTTATTGGCTATTATGAATATTGGTTAAGCAAAACTGTTTCAAGATGATCAAATACTTAAGATCTACTAGTGATAAAATAGATTCCATTTATGACCTTTAGTTTGTCTTTGTTAAAGAAATACAACAGCTAATGGCAACAAAGAATCGTTTTTGGCAAAAATATTTCCTCTACCGAAGTTTTGGAACAATAAACACTTAGGTACCTGCTCGGTTCAAACGTAAAACTTTGAAAGACCATGTAGGTTTAATTTTGTTATCAACATGTACTCGTCGAGTTTTCCAGAACGCGGAAAATTATCCATTTAATAGAGTTTAAAAGCTAGCTCGAAACACAAGCCTCGAACATATTTATCGCGTAAGTGAAACCGAACAAGTTGGCTGAAGTTAGAAAGCTGTAACTTTGCAAGCTCGATTGTTTAGATTCAGAGTTACGAAGCGATTGAGTCGGAGTGAGCGAGACGCGGTGACGTCAAAGGAAAAGTTTCAAGTGGTTCGCAATACAATCGTTTGTGTCGATGAATGCTAGCGGTAATTGTGGGTAGAAACATAAATTTTACTTTCGAGATTTGATTTTATGAGTTAAATTAAGAAAATTACTTTGAAAATATATACTTTTGGCTCAACGGTTGAAGTAGATCATTTCTGCCGTAGAAACAAAACCAGAAGTGAAATGAGTTGAAGTTAAGTATCTAAGGAAATCTCACACAAAGTGCAAAAACCTCGGACTCTTATAGTTTTAACTCGAAATATGTTTTTTTTTTCAAGCGTAGGTACCAACCGACAGTATTGTGTTTTGTTTGTTTTATCTACATACTAACAATATCGTTCAACTACACACAAAACGTAAACACAGATGTGTTACGCGTTTTGTTCTCCCAAAATATTTCCCTCAACACTATCAGACAAACAGATCGGACAGTTTCCTCTGGAGTCTGTTGCCGGAGCAACGGCATTCCTGTGCTCGAGTGGCTCTTAGAAGGCCTGTCTACCTGTCCCGGCTGCTCGAAGTTTGCTCGACTGCCGGAGTGCCGGCTCGAGCACAAAGCGTGCCATACCACCTGTTTAGAGGATGAAGCGGGATGCACTTGTGTCATTGTTTCTACCAGACCGCAACATATTGTGTATTCTTGTTTAGGTACTGTATCATGTAGGTAGATGGATTTGTTTCTTGGATAGGTATTTTAGGTATTAACATTTGTATTAGATCAATATTTTATTTAATGATGTGATTTCGACACGTCTACATGTTCAAAAGGATAAATAACATAGTTAACCTCAGTCCCTTCCTCCTGATGAAACGTATGAAAAAACATGAAATGGAAACGATCTATCAGTAAATACCGATCCCTTATTATCCTATCCCTCGTTCAAACTAAACCTACTAGGTACTTGCAACTAAAGACATATATTCCGATAGCGTTAGCGTTTGGACAAGCAGTGCATCACTATCACTAGTGCTGCCCCACATAATTGCGTAAGTGGGATCTGCCCGGCAGCTCAGCCCGGGGCTTGTTGCCCTTTCGCTAAAACTCCTCGCAGATAAGGGTAGTTTGTTGTTCGCTAAGATCTTCTTTGGCGTAAGATAACAGATAGCAATTAGCATGTTTGGCGTTTAGTGCCTTGAGGCAGAATTAGAGATTTGTGGCACGTTAGCAGTGAAGGTTTGCCCGTCTAGAGTTTTGCGGACTTGGGAACTGAATGATACGAGTTTCTTGTGTTGAATAGATATCTACCTAATTCTTTTTGCGATCAGAATCTTTTTTTCATTAATATAAATTTTATCTTAAAGATATAAATCGGGTAAAAGTAAAGTCGTCAACGCCACAAAAGTTTAAAATCACACTTTTGACACTAAAATGTACCTACTTATATCTCAAATTAGACTTCTTTTTTACTAAGCAGCAAAAACAAATATTATTTTGCTCCTTCGTTTATGTTTTCAAGATTTCTAATAAGACGTTAGCTCCTATAAATGTTTAAATAACTAATTACGTTTTCAGTGACGACGACCAACACACGAGTAAGAATCGCTAATTCTTGGAGTTTCTTCCTCCATACAAGTTCCTAATGACGTCACATTAACTATTCAACGAGATCCTTTACATGAGAGAATATTTAATGATAAATTAGAAAGCTACGTAGTAAACAACGAACATTTTTAGGCGTGTAATATTTGATCAAAGAATCTCATGAAATATAAACAAAGACTAGCCAAGTCGAGTAGGAGCAGTAATATTTTTACACTTAGCAAAATTCTTAAGCGATTTCCTTTGAGCGGTTTCTACTTTGAGATTAACAGTCTATGTCGTAATTGTAGCGCGGCCAAAATACCATGTTCGTGAAAACGTCAACCTTTAGTCAATGCAATGGGAGAAAATCACTTTTAAAAGTGGCTGCGTGTGTACATATGAATGCTCGTAAGTGTACTTGGCTAGTCTGACCAAAGACTGGTCTAGGCGACAATTATAGATCAGTTGAAAATGTATTGCATTGTTATAAGCTACCGAAAAGCTGTCCTGGTGAAAGTAGTTGTGGAAATAAGAAACACTTTGGAAGCGGTTGCAACGTGTTTAAGTGCTCGGGCTTGATGTCAGGCACTATAAGTATCGATCGCTGAGCGAGTGATTTAACTGTCTTTTTTAGCAGACTTCTGCAAAGAAGATCTTGTAATAGGTAGGTAGTTACATATTTTACGTTATTCAGCTAGTTCATACAATAATAATAATTCAAGGCCCGGCCAAACTAATAGGCTATCCCAGAAGCCAATCCGCAATAATTTTCACTCAAATCTGACATTAACATGACCGATATTCCGCTACCAATTTGCATGTCCTATCCTTTGAATAAATTAGAACCACCTGCCCCAAGGTACCTCTATGAATATGTAAGACAATGGCTTTCAAATCTTAGCCTCCAATTAGAAGGGGTCATTAAACCCTTAGTTAATTACATCTGCCTGTTACGGAGACGAATTGCGAATGTATGCGGGGGTATACACTGATTACGTGGGTATTGACTATGAAACTTAATGCTTGGCTTTGCTTGGGTTTTTTGGCTTTAGACTGACATTTTAGAAGTAAGATTGATTTTTGGTAGCTTTGTAAAAAAATGTGTAGAAGCTGCAATGTCTAAAAATTGAGGTTAGGTAAGGATATTATAAAATCAAAAATAGAAATCGACAATCAAAACCGAAACTTTAGTTCAAATTAGAATCATAAAAGCAATTTTAAGATTAAACGAACTTACCTTAAGTGAAGTTCTATCTTAATTATACGAAGCTCCTTGTCCGAGACGGTTTAACGTGTAGTAAGCTGTTTGTACCAGCGCCAAGTCACAACTTTAAAGCTATAAAAAAAAAAATAGTTTCCTCGTGTCACATCCCTATTTACTTGTCATTACGTTTAAAGACAGGTTTTTTCACAACCCTAATATTGGGATAATACTTGGTAAGTATTAGTGGGAGGGTTTTTGGGACTGCCGTCTCGGACAAGGAGCTTCGTATAATTAAGATAGAACTTCACTTAAGGTAAGTTCGTTTAATCTTAAAATTATACTCTCTCCTTGTCCGAGACGGTTTAACGTGTAGATGTTTGAAGTTAGGTTGTGAAAAACCAGATTTGGTAATAAAAAATAATTATGTATTAAATGAGATCTGTATGGTAATTATAATAATCAATAATCAACAATAAAATTATAACCTTAGGTTACATTGATTGGTAACAATGCAAAGAAGATAATCAACAAATTTATGTGTTAGCAACAGTATTACATATTGCACTACTAAACTGGGTTGGATCTTCACTAATAGGTCTATTGTAATGCCTGGCAAAGATGGCAGAATTTTGAGACCATCCTGCAGCTTTTCTTATTATGTCAATACTGACGCCGGATCTGTTCGCAGCAGACGTTGACGCATGTCTAGTGCTTTTTCTTATAGGACTTGACTGATTTATATAAGATTTAATGGTGTTGACAGGGCAAATTTCTTTTTTCTGGATGAAAGCTTTTAAGTGGAACATTGGTTGTATGCTACCTCTTCTGGACGTTTTTATCATATCAGGTATGTATATTTCTTTGTATAGACTGTGCAGCTTTAATTTTATCTGAACAGTCTGCACCAAATAGAAATGTATCGATTTTAGTGTTTTTGACAGCTTCCTGGATCACTTTATTAGCTCCAGACAGGGCAAAAAATTTTCTGGAAGAAGAGTCTTGATGATGAATTTCGGATGCTATTTTAGCAGCATCATTGATCTCCTCAATAAGCTTTTTGCTATTTATGTCGCCCTTTAGTATGTTTGTTAGGGATAGACCCAAACATATCATTAACTTTCCAGTAAGATTCTGTCTATTAATTATCCTTTTGTCTCTCTTAATAGATGGTTCTGAGAGAGTAGCCAATAATTCTGCATTCATTATAGGTGCAACTGCATTAGGGAAGTTAGATGGAGTAGGGTACTTCTCGATTAAATTGTCTCGGGCATCCTTACCCAGCCCTTCTGCCATGATTTTTGTCCAGCGAAGGGCCAATTCAGGTCGGATTGGACCTCCAAACTCCTCTTTCTCCTCTCCCTCTTTTCCCAGTGCCAGTAGAAACTCTTCTGGCAGTTGGTCATTTTCTGAAAAGGATTACTTTAATTTAGAAAAAGAGTGAAATGTCTACCCGCTCTGTGATAGCGCTTCAATAATTGATATGTTACACAAATGTCTATCCGCTCAGTGATAGCGCTTCAATAATTGATATGTTACACAAATGTCTATCCGCTCTGTGATAGCGCTTCAATAATTGATATGTTACACAAATGTCTATCCGCTCAGTGATAGCGCTTCAATAATTGATAAATGTAACACAAATGTCTATCCGCTCAGTGATAGCACTTCAATAACTGATGTTACACAGGATTATTGTTGGAGCATTGTCTAACCGCAAGGTGATAGCGCCTGCTCTTTGTTTTAGGTTTGTTAGATGGTAAGACACTGTCTATCCACTAGTGATAGTGCTTGATGTCAAAATATATGTTCATACATAGGTATACGGCCCAGGCGTTTGAAGTTTCTATTAATCAATTAGGTACACATTTTTAGAGAAATTTACAACACACCTGTATAATTATTAGGTTCTGCTTCATTGTCATTGATTGATGGGGGTTCCTCGACAACCATCGTTTGAATTGCCGGCGGCGGCGGCGTATACTGCTGAGAAGATGTACGGCATGGTGATTCGTCTTCATTGCTATCTTCATCTGAATTTTGAGGCAGTTTCCTCAATTTGTCTTCGAGCTTTCTTATCTTTTTTCTGAGATATTTGGCATCTTTATTTTTCCTTTTCCCCATTTCAACTATTTCAGTAATAATCACTGTACTCAAATTGCAAACGCAAAAAGTTTGAGTTCAAAACTTACAAGAAAGCAGAAAAGTAAAAGAAAAGAACCGTTAAGAAATTTGTAAATTCGTTCATTCATTCGTTTAGATGTAAACGGAACTTGAAAAAATGAAATTTATGGTCGTCTAATAGATAATCTGTACTATAACCCGTATCCGGAAGCGGATATATGCATTGTTCTAGAATAAACGTTAGCTTATTTTTTAGGTTAGACGTCGATTACTTACTTTATCTTACTTAAGTAATATCTCTAATCCCCAAGGGTATAGTAGTAATTTTTCAAAACGTACCTGTAACGCTGAATCCAACAAGAATTTAGTGTAATGTTTACACAACAAACCTTGACCTTGAGTGAGACGCTCATCATTTTGTTGTTTATTTACCAGCAAACACTGTAGTTTTTTGTAAAAACACAATACCATGTACCACTTCGTAATAACACTGATATAATATTGTTTTATGCTATTAATGACGTACAAAAACAATAAAAATAACATTTTTATCACGAGGAATGAGTGACCGCGCTGTGCACAAAAAACCGTAATGACAAGTAAATAGGGATGTGACACGAGGAAACTATTTTTTTTTTATAGCTTTAAAGTTGTGACTTGTGGCGCTGGTACAAACAGCTTACTACACGTTAAACCGTCTCGGACAAGGAGAGAGTATAATGGGTTTGGTATCGTTGCATCACGCTACGTACTGGCATGAGCACATCTTTTTTCAGCATTTTATTTTTGCTGAAAGTAATACTCATAGGTACAATTTGTTTCGCTATTTACGAAAAAAAGCTACAAGAGAAGTTTTTTTATATAAAACTGCGCTACTTTCTTCACCTTACAATAGCTTTGAATACTTATGTAAGAAAATGACATTCAAATCTTAACCTCCAATTAGAAGGGGTCATTAAACCTCTTAGTTAATACGAGTACATCTGCCCGTTACAGAGACGAGCACCAATATGTATACACTTAACAAAAATCACAAGCGAATTTCTCGTAAATTAACAATTGCAACTTTGAAATAAAATATTTCGTAACAATATTAAAATTACAAGCACTTTAAACATTGTCAAGTTTATACATATTTGTGCTCGTGACTGTTTGCGGGGTACAGATTACGCGGGTATTGACAATGAACCTTAATGCGCTTGGCTCCAGACGGACATTTGAGCAGTTAGTTTGTGTTATGTGGTTTCTGTGTATTATGTGCAGTGATAGGAATGAGCTAATATGCCTAAAGTTCAAGGAACAGAAACGAAAAGTGGAGACTTCCTTACGACAAATTTTTTTTTCGGTATATTTGTTCCGAATATCGGAACATTACTTATGTACAACTAAAATGAATAAAGTAGAACAACTATCAAATTCGTATACTGTTCCTGTTTAAAAAAAAGTGCACGATTTTTATTGTTTAAAAAATAAAGGTCTTCGTTTAAACGCCGTAAGTAAGTGCAGAAGCTAATTTAATTTTCATACCAGCTTTAATAGTTAGAACTAACAAGGTAAAAAAACTATTTATAGGTTTTCATACCATTTATTCATTTTGTACAATTATTGGAACTAATCGTAAACAGAAATCAACCTCAATAATTAAGATAGTTACCAATCTTAAGACTCAGTCAGAATATTATTTACGTTGATGTTGAAAGTTGTCCCTTAATCTAAATCGTTACAGTTTTCATCAGGAAAGGAGTTTTCTTTGTTATCGCTAGATTTATCTTTCGGAGAATTAAAATAAATTATGAGCAGTTTTCCATAATATCTATCTTCAAACGATTTCTTTTTGCACTTATAATCCATTTATAGGTAGAGAAGGCCTTTCAACATCAACTGAAGTTATAGGTACATATTTATAGTACGACAATGATTCGTTTTCATGGTCAAGTCATTTTTTATACTGTCACAAAGGTCTCTTAATGCATCTAGACCGGAATTTCTGTTTATGACGTTTATGGTTCAGACGAACACCAGTTTATAACAGTTCTTGCTTCGTCAAATATGTGGAAAGATTCCGTTAATAGTAAGTTAGACTTTTGTAACTTCTTTAAAGAAATTTGAATTATTTTAAAATATTTGTCAATATAATCTAAATCAGCTTTTAAATTTTTTTTTCTTTTTCCAGTACTGTTTTAGCATGCCTGATAGACAAAGAATCAGAGCTTGTAAGTAGCCTTACAATAGTTTTAATTTGTTCGTAATATTTAGCATAATACGAAGCTGCTTCTAGCCATGTACCCCACCTTGTTATGACTAGCTCGGGCGGCAATGGCAGGGTCGGAAAATTTGCCTTTAATAATTTGACTCTAAGGGCCTTTAAAATATAAGATATGAATATTTAAAAATGTAAAAACTAAGAAAAAAAAAAAAGAAAATAATATATGATAATTTATTAATTGAATCTGGTCGCTAAAATGTAAGTACATGTGTCATAAATAGTGTAAATGTTTGCACGTTTGAATGGTAAAATATGGCTGAACTCTGATATATAAAACAACTGTTGTGCCCATATTTGAAAAATTAAATTCTATTCTATACTATCCTGTCCTATCCTGTCCTATCCTGTCCTATCCTGTCCTATCCTGTCTTATCCTGTCCTATCCTGTCCTATCCTGTCCTATCCTGTCCTATCCTGTCCTATCCTGTCCTATCCTGTCCTATCCTGTCCTATCCTGTCCTATCCTGTCCTATCCTGTCCTATCCTGTCCTATCCTGTCCTATCCTGTCCTATCCTGTCCTATCCTGTCCTATCCTGTCCTATCCTGTCCTATCCTGTCCTATCCTGTCCTATCCTGTCCTATCCTGTCCTATCCTGTCCTATCCTGTCCTATCCTGTCCTATCCTGTCCTATCCTGTCCTATCCTGTCCTATCCTGTCCTATCCTGTCCTATCCTGTCCTATCCTGTCCTATCCTGTCCTATCCTGTCCTATCCTGTCCTATCCTGTCCTATCCTGTCCTATCCTGTCCTATCCTGTCCTATCCTGTCCTATCCTGTCCTATCCTGTCCTATCCTGTCCTATCCTGTCCTATCCTGTCCTATCCTGTCTATCCTATCCATTTTTATCCCGTTTTATCCCGTTTTATCCCGTTTTATCCCGTTTTATCCCGTTTTATCCCGTTTTATCCCGTTTTATCCCGTTTTATCCCGTTTTATCCCGTTTTATCCCGTTTTATCCCGCTATATCCCGTTTTATCCCGTCCTATCCCGCCCTACCTGTTTTATCCCGTCCTATCCCGTTTTATCCTGTTTCATCCCATCTTATCCCGTTTTATCCCATTTCATCCCGTTTTATCCCGCTTTATCCCGTTTTATCCCGTTTTATCCCGTTTTATCCCGTTTTATCCCGTCCTATCCCGCTATATCCCGCCCTACCTGTTTTATCCCGTCCTATCCCGCTATATCCCGCCCTACCTGTTTTATCCCGTCCTATCCCGTTTTATCCTGTTTCATCCCATCCTATCCCGTTTTATCCCATTTCATCCCGTTTTATCCCGTTTTATCCCGTTTTATCCCGTTTTATCCCGTTTTATCCCGTTTTATCCCGTTTTATCCCGTTTTATCCCGTATACATGTGGAATGCCTCGCATTTGAATAAAAAACGCTGGCCCATTTGACAAGCACAGAAAACTTTGTTTTTTTAACGAACCTGACACTTGAAAACTACTTTAAACGTATCGCAAAAGTTGACCTTCGAAAACACTGAAACTGAAATGAAATCCAAACTTTTTGTCACTTCACAGCTGCAGAAACATCAAATATCATGGCCAAAGTTCTCCGAGTGTCTATCAAAGGTAAGGTATACCTTCAGTCTCCAAAATAATATTTGCGCATACATGCAGTAGATTAGCGAGTGTCCAGTTCAGTGGCAGGTCGGGTGGCACTTAGCCGGCGGTCAGCTTAATCCGGTTATAACGTTTAATCGACTCGGCTCGCCGCCACGTCGATACGGCTACCACTTTAACCGATACCTGCTATATAGAATAATATCGGTAACCGAATAACGCTGTGACGAGATAAAGTGTGCTCCTATTAATTTGCAGCCACTAACGAACATCGGGTTAGGTAAATTGGGAGGCATGAAAATAGAGTATAGAATAATACCAATGTACGTATATTTTTTAAACTAGCTATGTGAAAACATGTTGAAACTGTATACATCTAAAAATAATGGTTTCGCGTAGGTTTTGACGACTTTCCCGATATTCAATTATGACAGATTTTCCATGTTTTAAAATGAAAATTAGTAACGAGGAATTAAAACCCAAAAATGTACTCGTAATTGAATAAAACCTACAATGCCATAGGCATCTGCTTAATCAGTGCTGTACGCTGCCCTTTCATTAACTGCACATCTGGTAATTATTTTTTCCAGCAACATTTATTTTGCCATATAAAAAAAAAACACAAGATATCGCATTTTTTTTTATAAAACAGCATCTATTTTCAGAACCTTACAGACGCGCTCAAAAGCGCGTGCTAAACAAGATAACTTAGCGTCGTGCGTTTTATAACGAGCTAATTATTCCGGCGTGTGAGCACGTCGAGTGCTGCCATAAATATCCAACGCAAACACGGTATTAGCACCGGTCACGCTGCACCTTGTTTGACTACGGCCTAAAACAACATACGTTTGCGACCGCCGACTAAATTTGTTACTACTGGTCATTCGCTGACTCAGTGACCGCTACTGTACAAGCGGTTGGAACGGCCTTACCTAGAAATAATCGTTAGAGTGGACCACGTTTTAGTTTTTAATACTTTAATTTTTTTTATACTTTTTCATTGATTGAAATTACAGTCTGAATAACTAACTTTAGAGGGATTTCAAAATCTATCTTCAAATAATTGAAAGAAATAGAAATACATAACCAAACATCAACCTTGATACAATGATCGCAAAAATAGAAGTATTTTATCAATCAGTAATATTCAGCTTTTATTTATCAATATTTAATTCTTGAAAAACACTTTTATCCCCGACTGTACGGATACGTGACTAAGCTTAAACAGAACGGGAAGCTGAAATATTTTTTATTTAAAATAATATATTATTTGACAATTAAAAACAACATAATAATTTTATTCGTATAAAGATATTATTTTTGAAGATGTTAATCTGTTGGTCTATGTTTATTTTCGGATACATTTTATTAATTATATTTATCTTTGCATATTAACCATAAATAAATGTAAATTATTTATATTGAAGCGGTTTGGCTGATGGTATGCGGTTTTTGGTTTCGATTCAGCAATTTATTCATTTGTTCGGCCTATGTTGTTTGTAAATAATTTATAAGATTTATGAAATATTTATCAATTATGAAATGTTGTTTGCCTTGCCATTACCTCTGCATAATATTTACCTACTTAGCTGCGGGTGATTTCATAAATAACTACAACTTCATCATAATAAATCTGTAGCCAAAATAAATCTGTAGGTTTCAGGATCAACGTCCCGATAACATCAGTTTACCGTGTCACATTTCCACGAATTAGCTACCCAAACCGCGCGTCCCCACACCCATACACTTGGGTATTTAGGCACGTTACTAAACACGCATTTAAACGCAAACCACGCAAAACTTGGAATTCATAGCGTCCGTCGATTTTAGCCTAATGTGCGTCACGTCAACATATTGTTTGTTAGAAGTGCGCCCGTGGACACGGCCTAAGCAAACAGCCATTACTCTCGGCGCCGAACGCACGTGATCACAGCCCTCGACAATTATATCGGACGGGATCGTATCACGTCATGCGTGGTCTATCACTGTTTGGACATTAGCAGTCATTTGTAATAATCGTGTTTTATGACGGATTCTCGTTCGATTGTTTGGTTTGTACGGTTAGATTAGAACTGATTGAGCAAATAACGATTGATTATAGCTGATAAATCAATTCAACGAACTGATTAGGTTTGTAATTAGTTCCTAGGTGAGTCATAAAATGTAAAAAAATTAATCCTTTTTTTATTCTGTTGAAAATTCCGTCAAAATATCTTCAAAAACTCCTCATGCATGAGACGAAAATGTTCCCACAAATAAATGTCTCAAATATGATTAAATTGAAGCCCAAAAAACTCAATATCACACCCCGACAAGCTAACACCGTAATATCGACATCGTGTCATATCAGAAAACAATAAGGTTGCACACTCATTTAGGATGCAGCGAGGTGGCCACGCCGCGGGCGAGCGGTTACAGTCGCAGCGGTCCGCACCGGTCCGCACAGGTCCGCGGCTACACGCGACGCGCACGGAATGACTGATTGTCCGCACGTGCTGCTCAGATGCACCACTGTTTACAGTTCCACTGGAAAATATTCCAGTACTGTCGTTAACATGTGTTTGCGAACGGGTATACACTTGCAGACGTGATTTAGAAATGGACTAGAATTTTAGTGTTAGATCTACTCACATAATTATTGGTCTACACTACACTACAGAGTAACATCGCATAAAATATGAACGCGTTTTTTGAATAACTACTGATTTAAAAAAATAATCCCTAAAAATATTTACCAACCTACTTAAGACGCTATACCCAATAATCGACTAAATTATAAAGTAAACAAAACTAAAAAGTAGTCTGTCAAACACACGCTCGCCCACTATCCCCCGAGACGGTGTAACTTGTCCGAACTGACCCTAAACTTAACCAGTAAATACCGAAGCCGCACAAACTATCAAAAACTTGAGCACTATTTCCACTTGTGACCGAATGTTGTTTAAACGGACGGCGGTAACTCAGCTGAGTACACTTTACTTGTTAGCTTATACATTAATGTCGCTATTAATTAAACGCACTTGTAGTTGAGCTAGAAAATGTGATATTATTAGAGTGGATATAGTGAAATGTAGTTTTTTTTTTACTGTATTATAAGTGTATCTGATTAGCAGCAAAGGCAGAGGGTCTACAAACGTATTTAGAACCCTAACCCATCATAAGTCTCCCGCTGTCATCCCAATTTTTTTAGGGTCAGCGCAACTTGTGTTTTTCTTCCATACTTCTCTTAGTCGTCACCTCTTTCCAGCCATATTACCTTTCTTTTCTCTATCTACACTTACTTATAGCTACTAACAAATCAATTCTATCCAAATAATTCAATACACAAATTCAAAATCAACATCTAGCCACCCAAACCAAATTCTTACCTGCCTCACCTGTCAGGTCCGTAACTGCAAGTCCAACAGATTGGCAAGTTCCACCGAACTGTATCGCAGACTGAAGTAACAGATTCGTC